>JAGDQP010003966.1:68195-89214 GCA_022664845.1 Lepisma saccharinum | reverse complement strand
CATTCCCCTATCCGCCACCTGGGGAGGCGCCTGGTGGAAGACCAGTAACTCCAACCCGGGTTTTTTAACTTAATATACAGTTGAAAATCTTCGCATATGTCTGCAGCTGGATTCGAACTTGGAATCTTATGATTAATTTGTACTCCGTCGTTTTTAGCACTACGTACGCTACGGAACCATCCAGCGAGAAACGTAAATTTATTATGCATTTCCTCAAGTGAGACATTGGAATGTGGTAGCATAGACGGTATTTTCATTACATAATGACTTTTAGCACGCGGCGTGTAGAAGTTTAATACATAGCACCTGCCATGTTTCCATTACAAAGACATTTTCGAATACACACGATGCTCTCTCGAACGATATTGGTTAGTGCCCATCGATATCGTGCAATGACATCTTGAGACCAGTGATATTTCTCTAAACTTCATATTTTAATCTGCAAAGTTTATTTTTGCATGTTTTCTGGTTGAAATACAACACGTTTATTAAGTTTCATGAATAGCTTCCAGTGTCAAAATTTCTTACCACGCGAATGTCAATCGAAAGTGAACCACGAGCGTATCCTGTGGCCTATCTATGCTACCACCGAAGCCAAAGCTTGTGCACAAATATTTTGACCTTCACAAATAATATTAATTTACATGAAAGGGAAGCCAGAACATCATCATCATCAATACTATGTGTGACCTCCGTACCCTCTTTCTACTTATTACAACTTTGGCTAGTGGTAGTCCAAGCTGTGATTCCAGAACACGCCTTTAGTGAACCAGAACGACTAACCATGATATATATCCGCGTCATTGGTCCAATATTGGTCCTATATTCTTGTGCTGTTAGGGTTCTGTTGGCACGCCATAGAAAACCATCATGTGAGAAAATCAATGAAAATAAAAAAACACGCTAAGTAATGGTTTTATAGGGCCCCCGAATAATATCATATGTTCCTTTAAGTACTACCCCCCCCCCTCAAAATAAATACGAGTAGTCAATGTCATGTTTTCACCCACTTTTTCAGACAACCTTTAGACTTTAGAGTTAAAGTTATAGCTTTTCCCCACCCTTTCAGACCACGGCGAATCCAACAGTGTATCGGTCATCTCTGTATGACTTGTAGTTCCTGAGATCTAGGGGCCGTACAGATAGACAGACAAGATAAACTGTATAGCTTTCCCGTACATATACGGCTGCGCTAATAAGATATTGAATAAGCCGATAGTTTTTTTCCTCTAAATTTCCGCTTATTGAGGACGGTACAACGTATTTTGAATTTAAGTTTACGTATGACATTTAGGCATCTTAGGCTCAAGCTGGGTTGAAGGTATTAGGTTGAAAACAACAATAAATTGAGGTATCAAAACTAAAATTTGAAGTTAGCTTCCCTTTAGCTGCTATCGTTGAGATACTAGCCTGCGTCACAGACTGAGTGCATTTAATACAAAAGTACCTTAAACAAACGCTGTAGCGTCAGTAGATTGCATATAACGGTGTAAGAAGAGGTCGTTGAAATGCCAATCTGAAGTCAGATTCTCTTTCTCTACCTTCGTTTAGGGGTTCAAAAAATAATTACAATCACTTGATAATTACAAAATTTATAAATATTGAAAGTTTCCAAGTAAATAAGATCCTTGATTCTAAAGCTGAAGTCTGTTCCTCTCTATCCTTCGTTACAAACGAACAAACAGAACGGAATTAAAAGACTCTTCTGTTTATTTATTTACTAGATAAAAACCCGTCCGTTGGTGCGGGGTGAGTTAAATACGTTGGCAACACTAGTGGAAATACTGCCACTACTGCAAATACTACTACTGTTACAACAACTACTACTACTGCTGCTGCTACTACTACTATTACTACTACTACTAAAAAACAACCAATGAAGAAGTCTTAGAGTAACACGGAGCCGGATTAAGGTTAATGTAAAGCAACGATCTTCAACAAAAGATGGAAGCACTACCCCCTAATATGTTTAATGCATTTTTATATCGTTGCACGAAATTTCAATGTTGCTCCTACAAATTCAAGCCTAGAGAGTTCAAACGTTTAGGGAAGAAAGTTCTTAACCAATTCAAGAGTTCGATCAATGCTGATTTTTTATTTGCTTTTTTCTTCATTGTTGAAATTGATTGATTGTTGTTGTGAATATTCTCTTCATGTTGGAAAGACCTTTCAAAGAGGAAACAGATGGTCATATCCTCTCAATTTGGTCAAATATGGACAAACCACGTTTTAGTCCTGTGGTTTTCAATTAAAGAATACAGGGAAAGAAGAGGGAATGTGCCATCTCGTAAAACGTATTTTAAAGTCAAACTCTCCCATTCACTCCCATGTATTTCATATTCTTAAAACCGTTATAACTTGTGGGGTGAGCTTTTGGTTTGAAATTTTCTGAACGGTTAGCTGTCATTGTGTGTTACTTGTTACCAGTGCAAACTTATTGTTTAAAAATGGACATCCCCCTATTTCCCTTGTACTCTTCAATTGTTATCAACGATTTAAACAGGTTTTCGATAATTTAAGGACGGGACGTATAGTTTTCCCTTTCTTAAACGTCTTGGCTCCGAATAATTTAACCCTTACCGACTTTGAACCCCGGTACTTTCGCACAGGAAAGTATGAAGATGAAGTAAAGGTCTTGAAACCAACGTTTTGAAGTGGATTTTGAGGCATTTTTGTGGTTTCCGTATTCAGATACGAAACCAGGACCGCTTGATTATAAGGTGAGAAGCACAGTCCGAGGCGAATTTGAATTTTATTTATGGCCTTTAGACATCTAAGGTTCAGGCCGTGATAGCGGAGGAGCAAGGATGCTGGAAGGTGTCGGCCAGGGTGTAAGTTGAAGGTGCCATCCCAGCATTTGTCTGGTGGGACTGAGGAAATATTCTGGAAAAACGTCAGTCAGGATGGTCGGCCGCTGGGATTGAACCCACGAATGCTACGGTAAGTTCTACCACTGAGTTACAGCGGCTCGATCACAGTTCGAGGTAACGAGACCAGTCATGACGTGATTCCAAATTAATTTTTCTTCAAGGTCTGAAGGTCGGATTCAGCAGAAAAGATTTAAGGCCAGGAGATAATCTCCATGATTTTTTTTTTCAATTTTCTATTCTAGGCTGATCTGGCAACTTTAAACTTAAGTCTGTCACGTCTGAGAGATGACGTCCCTCAGTGATCACTCATCTTTAGAGCAAGGATGGGAAAGGTAGCGGCCATAATGTTACTTAAAATACATTTCCGGCATTTTCCAGGTGAAACTGAAGGAAACCCGAGAAAACCTCAGTCAGGATTGTCGGCAGCGGGGATCGAACCCCGTGGCTCCCCATGGTCGATCTGAAGTCTGTGACGTTTCCCACTGAACCACGGGGACTGGGTAATAAAACTGCTTCATGTTCTAAGGACATGCTTATTTAGAAATTTGGTTAAGAATGGTTAATAAGCGCCTTTTTTATGTATTCAAAAGCAGCGTCTGTAACTATGCGAGTATAATTCCAGTTCCTGTCAACAGATGGAGAGAGAAATACAGAAGTACAGGCTCTCTGAGAAGGAGCGCGGGGAGCAACAACAGGCACTCAACAGATGGGTGACCCTGCGAAGAATTTTGTCATTTGAGTATGTTCATCTTGTTTGCTGAAACGAAAATGTGTCCTCATTCCTAACAGGTTGAAGTGGGACACAACCAAATAGGTAAAAAAGAAGAAAAAAAGAAGGTCTACGGAAGATTCCAACCTGAATCTCATGAACATATGGTTTCTGCAATGATTGAATCAAACAGCGCCGTGTTCCAATTATTCCTAATGGAATCCATGACATTGACCTGGATAAGAAACAGTATAACAAATGTACTAACAACAAACACGTAGCTGCATTTAAATCAGGATAATATGATCACCAAATGCTCATTCTCAAGGTCACTTCGCTTGTGGAAGAGAGAAAAAAATAACATTAATTCGTTCGTTAATGGGTGACCACGAAAATAGTCTCCTTGTCATTTAGAAATTTTGAATTTATTTATGTCCTTTATGTATTTCAGCCTCAGGGTGGGATAGGTTGGGGGAGAGGATATTGGAAGGTAGTCGAACAGGGCTTAGTTGGTAGGAAGTAGGAACCATCCCGGCATTTGCCGGGCTTGACTGAGGATAAACTTAGAATTAGAGATTCTCTCCCTTGTTAGAGGTTCCTGCTGTTAGCACCGCTCAATGGTTCCTTCACTGTGATAACCCAGGGCAGCGTTTCTCAACGTTTTTCATCCTGCGAACCCCTTTCACCATGCCTTCAAGCCGGCGACCCGCTTTCACCATGCTTTCTAGCCAGCGACCCACAATTATTTTATTTTGTGTAATATTTGCTTTTCATTTTAAAACATAACAGTTTATTTCCTGTATTTATAATAAATATCCTTATTCTATTTGCCAAAACTATTTAGCAAACGATATCATCTTTAGTAATTATTAAAAACAGCAAGCAACATAAGATACTTTCTTTGAGATGTATTAGTTTTGACCTACAAAACCCTAGTAAAATTAAATTTTTCACCTTCTGTCGACCCCCCTTGCGGACATCCCGCGACCCCCCAGGTTGAGAAATTCCGACCTAGGGCATTACCGGATGGGGTGAAAAATATCCCCAAGGAGTTCTCAATGACTACTAGACCCCTACTAATAACTTATGAAACCCATCCACAACGCTGTCTTTGGGCATGTCCAAATACGGTTCCTGACGCATCTTATTCTGCGTCTAGTTTACATTTTGAGGTGACTAAACCCCCTGGTCCAGTCTGTAACGTCACGGACTTCGAATCGGCAATGGGGAGGAACATCGGTTCGAGTCCAGCTACCAGCAATCCTGATAGGTTTTCCAGGAGTTTCCTCAATTTAAATACGCTAACACGGGGATGGTACCTCAATTAAGATCCTGGGTCACTAGCTTCCCCATCCCTGGCCATGGAAGAGTATTCGCCGAGAGACGTCGTGTCTCAGATGTGATGGGCTTAAACCAGAAATTTCTAGTTCAGTCTATAAAAGAATAGAAAATTAAAACGTGTTCAGGTGCAGCTCTTTTGTGCCTTTAGCAATAAACGATGAAACAGAAGTCGACCATCAAACACAGTCGTCCTTCCTGATTAAGATTTCCTCAAGGTTTTCTTCATTCACACCAAATAAATGCCGAGATGGTACCTTCAAAATAGGCCGACTATCTTCCAACAACCTTTTCTCTACGCTACACCGACCAGGGCCAAAGTTGCGTAATGTCCATAAATATATTCAAATTCAAATTCGATCACCAAAGAGGGGCTTTCCAGTATCAGGATGGGCGTAAGCCATAGTGCAGTTACCACCCCTGAAATTTCTTTTATCTTATCTTATCAACAACCAAAGTTTCTAAAAATATTTTGCGTATAAAAACATCAGATAAATTACAACACTTATACCTAAATTACCCTCCTTCCTTTCAATTTTAGATATTCGGTCACGAAAGTCGGAATTTTGACTTTTGATCAAGAGTGTGAATAAGCCGAAAGACAAAATTCAGTTTAATTTCATATTTTACGAAATAATTTTATTATTACTAAATTTACAATTATGTGCAATACAGTGAAATCTCTAAAGCGGACAGCCACGGAGACAAAAGAAAAAAAAATGTCCACTATAGAGAAGCATCCTATATTGAGAGGTTTCAATATTTTCTTGCGTAAATTAGAGAGCAATATCATATGCAACCAAAAGAGGTGCATGAAGCGATTATATTATATGAGTATAACTTAAATCTTACATTACCCGCCACCACCTAAGTATACTTTTTGTTCAGGATACAACTTAGAAATAACATTTTATATGTCCTTGCACTTTTCCTTTATTACATCTTCTGTATATTGGCTGACAACTCTACACCGCTAAAACATGTCAAGAAATAGTAACAGATGGTTCATGGATTCTCCTGGGGTAAAATATTTCTGAGGTAAACTAGTCCCACATTCGGATCTCCGGGCGGGGACTCCAAGAACAGAGAAAGACCTTAGAAAAGGAACGTGGAACGTAGGAACGATATACAAAACGGTCGCTCCTAAGGTGGCGGTAAGCGAAACAGAGAAGCACCAGCTGGACATCGACATATTATCGATACAAGAAGTCCGGTGGGAGGGTCAAGATAGCATCCGAAAAAGCAAGTATACTTTCTACTATGGGGGAATATTTCAACACAGTCCCACGATTTCGGAACAGTTTTCCTCATTATTAATAGTAACCTTCCAGCGGTGCAGAATATAGAGCTCGTAAATGAAAGACTATCGTACGTTACGATACGCACTCGATGGGGCAACATAGTTTTAATAAATGTCTATGCTCCGACCGAGGTTGGTAATGATAACGACAAAGATACATTTTACGAGGAGCTAGAAAGATTGTTTGACCGATTAACTAACTAACTAACTCTATGGCTTATGGAACTCGCAAGTTCATCGCCGCAGTAACAAACGTTCGCCATTGGATTCTATCCTGGGCAATATCAAGCCAGATTTCATCACGAACACCTACTTCTCGAAGATCTCTTCTAATATTGTCCTCCCAACGACGGCTCGGTCTTCCCAATGGCCTCCTTCCATCCGGCCTTCCAACCAAGATATAATATAATCCTCGTTTTTCCCTCATCCGAGCTACATGGCCTGCCCACCTTAGTCGTCGCGATTTCATTATTTTTACAACATCTGGTGAATCGTACAGTCCGTGGAGTTCTTCATTATGCAGTCTCCTCCACTCTCCAGTCATCTCGTTGCATTTCGGCCCGTATATCTTTCTCAAAACCTTATTTTCAAATACACGTAATTTATGTTCATCTGCTAGAGTCGTACTCCATCCAACTTTCGCAACCGTAAAGTATTACTGGCAGAATAAAAGTTCTGTATATTTTTAATTTCAGTTTCCATATTAATCGCGATGTTAGAAGTATTTGGATTGAATAGAAACATGCGTTTCCCGATACTAGGCGTCTTTTTATTTCTTCCGTCACCTCATTTTTTCTTGTTACGTATGCTCTCAAGTATTTAAATTTGTTTACTTTCTCTATGACCTCATCCCTAATTCTTGTGTTTTTATTTTCCTTCATTCCCTGTGTTTCGGCTTGTTATAATGTATTTTGTTTTATCTATGTTTACCTGCAGACCTATATCATCGCACGTTTCTACTAAGACAGGTGTTGCTTTGTAGTGCATCTATATCGTCCCCTATTAAATCTACAACATCCGCGTATACAAACAGTTGATTAAAACCATTCAATGATAGTCCCTTTTTGTTCCCTTCAATTTTTAAAATCGCATATTCTAACGCCAAGTTAAACAGTAGTGGGGACAAGGCATCGCTTTGTTTCAATCCGTTGCGAATGTTGTAACTATCTGACATATTATTACCTATCCGTATTCTGCTTATGGGGTCGTTGAGCACTAGTTGAACCAATGTTTCCGGAATTCCAAATCGTATCATGATACTGTATAACTTTTCCCTTTTAATAGAATCGTATGCTTTCTTAAAATCAGTGAATAGCTGATGAATCGTCCCATTTCTTGTCTAAAACTTGTCTCAAGGCGAAAATCTGGTCCAACGTGGATCTATTTCTTCTAAATCCACATTGGCGATCTCCAATTATTTCATCTACGTATACACTTAGGCGTGTTAACAGAATATTACTTAATACCTTGTAACAGGTTGGAAGTAACGAGATTCCGGGGTAATTATTACAGTCCGATTTATCGCCTTTTTTTTTTTGTTGTAAATCGGAACTATTATTGAGGTTTTCCATTCCTTTGGGAGCTCCTCCTTTCTCCATATAGCACTGATCAATTTATGTAGTTCCTTGATTAGTGCCGTTCCTCCTGCTTTAATTAATTCGGCTGGAATATTGTCTATTCCTGGTGATTTGAAAAATTTTAAATTCTTTACCGACATTTCGATCTCGATATCGCTAGGTTCGGGAATCCACGGTTCTGCGGTATGGATTTCAAATTCCTCTGTTTGTTCCCCGTTGTGTATATTAAGAAGTTTGTCGAAATAACTTTTCCACACATCGACAATTTTAGTCGGATCCGCCTGAAGATCTCCACGTTCATTTCTAATCTTTCCTAAGCTCGGCTGGTAACCTTTTCTTAACGAGTTTACCCCTTTGTATAGATCTCGTATGTTATTTGTCTTTCCGTTTTCCTCTATCTCCTGAATCTTCTGCGTCACATATTCTTGCCTTTCATTTCTGAACCCCCATGTGTTCGCGTTACAGTAATGGTTGGTATTTGCTTCGCTTTTATTACTTAGCCATCGTTGCCTTGCTTGTTTTCGTTCCTCATGAAGCTTAAGACATTCTTCATCAAACTAAGGTTTGTTTTTCTGTTGTTTCTTCTCACCTACACGTTCCTTCGCTGCGCTCTTAATTGTTTCACAAATTGCCTCCCACATCTCACTTACATCAATTTCATTATTATCATCCGCTGCTTTGTACGACCTAACATCTATTATGTTGGTGTGTCTTCATCTGTCTACTAATACGTGATCGATCTGGTTGAGAGTTTTGCCGTCCGGATATACCCACGTGTATTTGTGTATGTCTTTGTGTTCAAAGTACGTGCTCTTTACCAGTAAGTTTTTCGAGATCGCGAAAGTTATCAATCTTTCTCCATTGTTGTTGGTCTTTTCGTGAAGGCTGTATTTGCCTATAGTAGGACTATATTTTTTCCCTCCCTACCTTTACATTAAAATCACCCAACACAATTTTTGAATTATACTTCGGCATTCGGTCGAACAGCCTTTCTAGCTCATCGTAGAATATATCTTTGTCGTTATCAGTAGCCCCCTCGGTCGGAGCATAGACGTTTAATAAAACCGTGTTACCCCATCGAGTACGTATCGTAACGTTCGATAGTCTTTGGTTTACGAACTCTATATTCTGAACCGCCTGAAGGATACTTTTCTTAATGAGGAATCCTGTTCCGAAATCGTGAGACTGTGTTCCCCGTAGTAGAAAGTGTACTTGCCCTGTCGGATGCTATCTTGACCCTCCCACCGAACTTCTTGTATCGCTAATATGTCTAGCTCGTACTTCTCGGTCTCGCGTACCACCACCTGAAGAGCGCCCGTTTGGTATAATGTTCGTACGTTCCACGTTCCTATTCTAAGGTCTTTCTTAATCCTGTTCTTCGAGCCCCCTGAAGCAGTTCCAGCCCGAATGAGGGACTAGTTTACCTCCGGAATATTTTACCCCAGGAGAATCCATGACCCATCTGTTACTATTTCTTGACATGTTTTAGCAGTGTAGAGTTGTCAGCTCTACGACCGTTTGACCGATTACAGAAGTATAATACGCAAATTGTGTTAGGTGCTTTTAACGCTAAGGTAGGGAGGGAGGAAAACTATAGACCTACTAAAGGCAAATGCAATCTTCAAGAAATCAGCAACAATAGTGGAGAAAGACTGGTAACTTTTGTGATCTCGAAAGACATACAATTACCGATCCAGGGTTTGATCTTCACTGTTGCAGTGTTTGGGCAACAGATGCAGTTTTACTGATCGTACTTCCCCTTGACTCACACGAAATTTCTTTACTGTTATATCTCTCTAATGATCCCACGTAAAGGTTTTATATTTAACATTGGTACGAAAATTAATTCCCTAAATTATTTCTTCATTTACACATATTTAATTATCTAATATAACGATAGTTTCACTTGAGAAACTTTACGGGGGAGGAGGGAGGACTAACAGCGACTGGAGCGTTGCCGCTCGGTTATAGCAACCCGAAGTGAGAGAACAGCTGCTAGCGATTGCAAGCGCCCTAGGCCCCCCAAAAGGTATTAGAAACCATTATTTTTATGTATTTCTAATCCCCTGGCCTCCCTTCCCCTTTCCCACAGTTGAATTGTTGTTCCCTTACGGCATTACTTTCTATGGAATTTTGTTTATTTTCGATCAT
Organism: Lepisma saccharinum; assembly: GCA_022664845.1. Classification (NCBI taxonomy): domain Eukaryota; kingdom Metazoa; phylum Arthropoda; class Insecta; order Zygentoma; family Lepismatidae; genus Lepisma; species Lepisma saccharinum. The sequence goes on along the minus strand of JAGDQP010003966.1, from coordinate 79,269 downwards.
AAACTGGAGTTTGTATAAAAAACATTCAATTTGCGAACATTTTCATGGTGAAATTTGTGTTCTACACGTAAAAGTGCCAACTGAAATGCATCTGATAACTCATTTAGTTAATATAAAGTACACTTTCAAGGTTGATTTTACTGCTTAAAAGTCTCACATTACACGACTCGACTTATTCGGGACACAAATATATGACAGAGTGCGAGTCTATGCGTGTTATTTTCGCTATCAGTATGCTTCAAATAAGGTCCAAAAACATGTCCGAAGTCAAAACTCGCTGAACAGCAAAAAGAGTTCTCGTGTTAGTGTTGTTGTTTTCGTCTAAGAAGCACTCATGTTCACAAACCCAGACAATTGACGATAATGAGACTAGTCATGGCTCAAGCGAGCTCTGGCAGAAGAGTGATATAAAGTATAATTACTTACAAATTTGAATTTGAATTGATTTAAGAATAACAGGCATCTATGGCCTAAGGCTTGGGACAACAATGGGAAAGTTAGCGGCCAGGGCCTTGAGTTAAGATACATCCCAGCATTCGCCTGGTGGGACTAAGGAAAACTCTAAAAACCTCAGCCAGAATGGCCGGCCGCGGGATTCCATCCATGGGCCTTCTGAATGCGGCGCCAGAGCTCTACCAACTCACCTACGGCAGCTCGGTAAAATTACTTAGGAGTTTGTGGACCAATACTTTTCTGTGGAACAAATGTATCAAAGTAAACCTGCTGAATTTGAAGCACTTCTATGCTCAATACGAACCCACACGCCTGTTACCTCTGGCTTACTCTAAAGGAACGTTTGCGTTGTATATAAAACCATAGCTCATATCTAGTAATATTCCTCACAACTTTATCTACAAGTGACAAACAATTACCAAGTATACTGCAAAAACTGTTGCTTTATTCAGACTCAATTCTCCGTAGCATAACACATACAACAGAACTCAGATTTCAATAACACACATCAACAGACATTTCATAACATCGACTAGTAGCTTAGAACACAAAGACTTGGTTACACAAATCAGTACAGACTCCGAATGGATCATAATCCACCTTTATCTGAATCAATAGATCGTACCACGACAAACTTAACATCAGAAAAGTCATGACATCCTTTTGCCCTTTATCCAATTATCCTTAAGGGGAATGTAAAGCCAAGATCTCCGACAAGAGATGGCAGCACTATTTCCGTATGCGTTTAATGTATTTTTATCGTTGCACGAATTTCAATGTTGCTCCTACAAATACAATCCTAGGGAGTTCAGACTTTCAGGGAAGAAAGTTCATAAGTAATTCAAGAGTTCTATCCGTGCCGATTTTTCATTTTCTGTCTTGTTCATTGTTGAAATCGTATCGTTGTTGTTATGCCTATAACAATGAAGCTCTTTTAACAACGAACACGAAAGAAAATGAAAAATCGGCACGGATAGAACTCTTGAATTACTTATGAACTTTCTTCCCTGAAAGTCTGAACTCTCTAGGATTGAATTTGTATTGAAATTTCGTGCAACGATAAAAATACATTAGACATATACAGAGATAGTGCTGCCATCTCTTGTCGGAGATCTTGGCTTTACTTGGGCCTTAACAGAAACTTTTCCCTTCTATTGTAAGTTTAGTGTACAGTAGTGTACAGTGTAAGTTTAGTTTAGTATGCTACAGTAACAGTGGCATGATTCTCAGATCCACTCACTCGGTTTGCACAACTGGGAACACCTACACTCCAGCGGTATTTTTACAGAAACCAAAGAAATTCAAGTGAAGGACATAACGATTTCCCCTTCCTTTCCACGTTTTAAAAATATTCAAATAGTGCATGTGCAAGACTCTTGTAGGCTGGTCTTGGTCTTGTGCGAGTCTTGCAGGTATGGTCTTGGTCTTGCATCGGTATCCATGCAAGACCAAGACTCTTGTGCTCATCACTATGCTTCACGATAATGCACCCTCCCACACAGCAAAACCGGTCAAGGAAATGATTGCGACGTTTGGCTGGGAAATCCTTCCGCATGCGGCTTACTCATTAGACTTGGCGCCTTCCGATTCTCACTTATTTGCGTCCATGGGACACGCACTTGCTGACCAGCGCTTCAGATCTTACGAAAATGGCTTGATGACTGGTTTGCAGCACAAGAGTTTTTTTGGTCTGGCATCCACATATTGCCAGAACGATGGCAGAAATGTATCGCTAGCGATGGCCAATACTTCGAATAAAATAGTTCTTAGCATTGTCATCCAATCACTGTCTTTTCTTACATAAATTTCGGTTTCATATTTACGCACCTGGTAGACTAAAAAAAAAAACTTTTAAAATCATACTTTCCTTAAACAGTTCCTACTAAAAAATAAAAAAAATGTTTTGTTTATGCATGACTAAAAGGAAAATCATGGGGCACTCTCTCATATACAGTCACTTTATAAATTCTTCAATTGGTGCGCACCATGCTTTTCTCTTTAAAAGTCATGCACAAACAAAATTATTTTTTACTTTTAGTACGAATTGTTTAAGAAAAGTATGTCCTTAAAATGTTATTTTATTATTTTTCACCCAAATCCTAAAGTCTTCTGCAATCAGTCAAACGCCAAATCGTTACAGGCTAGTATTTATACGTATTTTTTTTAAATAATTAAATATGCTTTAAAATTATATAAATATATGAAAGTAACAATGGAATATTGTGTTGTCACCGGACTTACGTGACTGTGCAAAATTTCATCATTGTGTGACGTCGGTAAATGAGTTAAATTAACGTTGAAAGATTTGAGGACACCAGGAACCATTGTGAACTAAAGAAAAGAATGTAATAATGTTGTTGGTGTGTACAAAGATAAAAATAGGAATAAATAATGTTCCTAATATAAGCTCTAATCTTTGTGGTACTATGCCTAGTGTAAATTAACCTAACTTTACATTACCTGAAGTCAGTTATTTACAAGGGGCTAAGAAAGTACGAAGGTGACAATGTTTGGCGCTCTCTCTTAATGATTTATCCTAAATATTGTTTTCATCTCGGGTTTTAAATAGCAAATTATATTTTTTCCTTGTAAAGTGCGCCCCTGAGAAAGTTTCACCCCTAGACCCGGGCCTGGGCAATACAGACCAAACATAATCTTTCTATGAGTTTTTAATTTACTTTATTTAGGAGATAATTGTCCTTCGTGACTGCTGCATTACAATGTGCAAAACTTCAGTTTTGAACGACTAACAGTTGTACGGAAATTGCTGTTCACTTGTTATATACTTTAATCGATTACAACTGCCAGGCAGGCCCGTAGCCAACCGAAAACCTTAGTGGAGGGGGGGGAGGGCTAATCGATATATCAAACATATTGTTTGCGAACAATTTTAATAAAAAAATCGTGGTTGCATAACAAACAGGAGTAAATTATCATAGATAGATTTCAGCGAATTTGTTGTACTTTTTATCAATAAGAGACTGTCATTGCCCGGTTAGATGGGTTACATGCGTAGGACCAACACGGCATTGGACCAACAATAAAATTGACAACGCCCTAGATATATAAAACCTAAAAACATAATAAAAAATATCATCTTAAATTTTTTTAGGCACCTGCGTAGAACCAACACTGCGTTGGACCAACACCGGCATGAAACCAACACTTCGTAGAACCGGCGTTGGACCAACACGGCGCACTATGGTGCCAAATACCGAAAACGTGGCGAAAAGTCCCCCCAAAAAAGTTGTAAGTAGGGAAGTTTTAAGTCCCTCAATAGTTAGGTTGGTACCTGCCGCCTTCAAAATGAGCGTTTACAACGGTCAGTATAAGCAGCTGACTACTTTAAGCTGCTGTAACCTCTCGTGAATGGCGAGTCGCATATCGCCACATTGAAACGCTATCGGTATTTTATATTCGACCGCGCAGAGTATTTTGTACTGTTTACTAGTTTGGCATAAATTCAAATGGAAAAAACTGTTGAAAGTAAGTATATTAATTGTTATTGTATAACTTAAACAATTAAAATACGCTTGTAAATTGTCGATTTTCAAATGTCGTGATGCAAAAGTCGAAAGTCCCACGATGTCCCACGATCAAATAACTTGTTCTTATGACCAAAATCATTGTTTAACATAGTACTACAAAGCCTGAAGCCCGTTCGTGCCCGTTTTGTATTGTTCATTTTTTATGCAATAACGTTTCCTTTTTGGAACCATTAAACATTTCCCTGGTTTTAGTTCTTCAAATAATTGTTTGTATTGTTAGTTTTGTTGATTTTACTTTTACTGTTAGTAATAAAAATAATTGTTGAGCATGTTTATTAACAAAATTTCTTTATTAATAAACATATATGTGAATAAAAAAGCGCCTACTGAGGAATGCCACAGTGATTTCAGATCCTTAGTTGACCTAAGTAGTAGCTCGGATGAATCATATCATTCTTCTGATGATGAATATTGAAGCATATGTATATGTTTATGTTTAAGATAAAAAATAAACTTTAATTTCAATACAATTTTTTATGTGCAAAAGTAATTCAAAATGAGTACCTTAATAATACATACTTTATATTACAGCTGTCATTTCTTACATCTGCTTCATAATTTTCCAACAAATAACATTAAATAAAGAATCTGTGACCTCAACAATATTATAGATGCCGATTTCCATTGATATATTAATATTTTCTATATTTAAGTCCTCCATATTAGATCCGCCATTTTGTTTTTTGAAAAAATAATGTCAAATTTGAATTCAGCGATCCCATAACCATTATTATATGTACGTTTTCCAAAAAAAAAAAAAAAGATCTGCATTTATTAGACACATTTTTCAATTTCATATCCACCATATTGTATCCGCCATTTTGTTTTTTGACAAAACTAATGTCACATTTGAATTCAGCGACATCAAAAACACTATTGTAGTGAAGTTTCTGAAAAATAAATCATGTTTTCGACTTTTCGCCACGTTTTTGGCACTTGGAACCACTGTGCGGCGTTTGACCAACAGAGGTTTTTTCCCCTGGGGTGTTGGTCGTACGCCGGTTCTTGCTGCTTGAGAGGCTTTTGGTCGTACGAAGAGTTGGTCCAACGCCGCATCCCCGGTTAGATGTCATTGATTACGTTTATCATCTGTTCTCATACGGAAAATCTTCCTATACGTGCTTATTTCTAGCCACATTTACTCTAGAGAATGTCTGGGAATTCCCTATTTCCTTTGGGGAATCCCTTGCGTATTCATTGCATAATTTTGGAATATGCAGTTTTGAACAGAGCAGGTTTCAAATTTTTCAGGGTTCCATGCCGCCTCAGTTCTACATAATGGTTGCTATTGGGATCATCAAGCTTTAGCGTTCATTTTCCCAAACTTTCGGCAGTCTATAGCACCGAAACGAAGCATTTGTGAACCCTCGATTGTCTACACGTTTTTTTCTTCTTATTTTTATATCAGGAACTTCGTGAGGTAGGTTTGTCTGTGTTGTTTTGTCCCGATAAGGCATGATTACGGAAAAGTTACAAATGGTAACGTGAAACGGTTAGATAGTACATTAGGCCTGAGTTAAGCCAGACACGTCAGCAATCAAAATCTTTTAAAGGGGCGCACGAGTCATGATAGGTGAGGGGAACAGCCTTTTCTTGACCTGATGAACGAAGCATACGAAGCACCGCAAAATTATCACAATATTATTCAAAACTGGTTTATAAAGATGAAATTATTATTTGCAGAAATTTGAGGTACCTACAATTTGGAATAATCTACCGATTTCTCTATAAATCAAGACGGCCAGACCAGCCTCGGTTTCGACACTAGCCTACAGTTTCGGATGTGAAACCATCAACATTTGATTTGACTCAATCTACTTCTTATAGTCTGATTATTGGGGAATCGAAGCCCGCATCCTTAGAATCAGCTCTTCATTTAACTTGTTTGTGTGAAGATTCTTATATTTGGTCTGATATGAGTAGTATGTTCAGTTGAAACTATTTGTGTAGCTTCTCTAGCTAAAAAGGACTTCACACCTATGAAAAATTTTGGACCCCAATTAGATTATTTTTTAAAGCTTAACTGCTTCTAGGCACGATGTTTTGGATTCCGCAGTGAGGCGTTTGTCCGTTTATCTTTCACAAGTCAACTGTTAGATGGATTATATCGATATTAATAGAGGAAAGTTTTCTTTTGTATATTTGCTATTTAATTGGTTCTTTATTTCTTTACGAATTGAATCAACGCTTTTTTTTAGCTAGTTGTAGATTTCTTTCCATTGGCCCACAAAATATCATAAAAAGAGGATTTAATTTTTTCGTGTTTATTTCGCATAAAACTTTTGGAAATGTTCCCCCAAATTGATATTTCAAAATAAATAAGATATGTCCGGAAACAAGTCCAAGCTTCCTCTGAGAATGATTGAAATTATGCTATAAGAAATAAAGTATTTTTCCTACTGTGTCAGGATATACACACAGTCTCTCTTCAGTTGCTAATAGGTAAACTGGCTTAAGTCAAGCTTAGGTGTTCTCCTCGCCTCGGACTTTCTACTCATTAAAGTTCGACAAGTCGGACTGAGCAATTTAACTTTTTTTTATATGATCATATTGTGCTCTATATATAGATAGCTAACGAATGAGAGAAATGCGACAAGAGCAAGAGGTGACTAGAAAATGTTTGCTTTAATGTACAGCTTAGGCGACTGGAAACACATTCTAAAAATGTCTGTAAAGTTTCTCTGTTTGCTTATTTTGTCCTGTCTGTGAATTAAAATTTACAATAAAAGAAATTCAGAGACTTCAAACATGTGGAGATTGAGGAAACAAGGACGGCTTCACGATTGCAATTCGTGCTTTCTACACTAGTAGAATATGTGCTGCCATCTGTATGTAGTAGGATAAATCAAGTCAACAAACTTGGCTGTTCCGCCTGCAGAGTCGTACGACTCGAATAATTACAGAACTAGAGTATATCTAAATATACAGTAAGTATCCAGGCCAAGGTACGTACAACAGAATAAGTGAGAAGGTATATTCATCAGGCGCTTCCGAAGTTCAGAATCATGTTCTAACGGTTTTTGCTACAGTGACGTCACGGGCGGATAGCACATAGGGAACCTTTCAATAGGCAGAGGGAAAATAATTTATTATTGCCGTTTGAGTGCGAATTTTTTGATACACTAAAAACTGTTACAATCTGCAATATATAGGCTATAAAATAAAAAATATTTCCCTTCAATGGCTGCAGTAGTTTCAGAGCTGCAGCCTGTTATTTGATTTGAATCTCAATTTTTCATCAGTTTATAATAAAAATAATTTTATAAAAATCTTTTGGATGTGAATTTTTTGATACAAAAATGACCACTTCCCCCACCCAAGATCAACAATTTTGCTGTCAATTCTTCAGTTTCTTTGAACATTTTAAAATGATGGTGAAGGGTGTTTAATAATCAGAAGGGTGGTTAGACCGGAAAAGAGCGAATATATATCTTCTTTCTTTTGAGCTACTTCGTTATGTTCTTGAAGTTTATAGTGATTTTTTTTTAAGCTTATGTCAATTACAAGGTCTTGTTAGCTGATCTATTAGAATAATACAGGGGCACTGCGCGAACTGATAAACACCACGGACTTTGTTGATGGACCACGAAAGTTTTAATTTTTTTCCTTGACTGGTAAAGATATATATTTTTTTAATGATGTATTAAGAATGGGCAAAGGTTTATAAGGAATTGACCTTTCTTATCGTCTGAAGGCCCTTTCAGGACTTAAGGTTAAAAAAAAAAAAGCAAGGAAGAATTGATTTTCTTAATTTTTTTTTCATCCCATTTCCCGAATTTTTCGTAAAGTTTATACCAATGCTTTCTTTTGTTTATGATACTGATTTGCTGATTTCTCTGCTAGTATAACATGTACACAGTGAATCAAGAATGAAAACATGGAAATGTAAAAATACAACTTTTTTACATTCTTTTTTCTTTAGTTCACAATGGTTCGTGGTGTCCTCAAATCTTGCAACGTTAATTTAACTTATTTCCCGACGTCACGCAATGATGAAATTTGCACAGCGACGTAAGTCGGGCGACAATACAATATTCTATTGTTACATTCATATAGTTTTATATTTTTAAAGCATATTATAATATTTCTTTTTAATATGGACTTCTTTAGCCTAAAATAAATACTAACCTGCAACGATCTGTCGTTTGACTGTTGCAGAACGCTTTAGGATTTGTGTCAGGAAACATTAGCTTGAGAAAAACTATATGAACACAGAAATAACTAAAAAATAAAGACATACTTTTCTTATACAATTCGTACTAAAAAGTGAAAAATAATTTTGTTTATGAATGACTAAAAAGAAAAGCATAGAGCGCGCCAATTCAAGAACGTATAAAGTGACTGTATATTAGAGCGCACGCCATACTTTTCTTTTTAGTCATGTATAAAAAATATTTTTCACTTTTTAATACATATTGTTTTTAAAAAAGTATGTCTTAAAAAGTATTTTTTATTATTTTTTAAACTCACATCGCTTTGAGTAAAAAGAAAATCTGAAATAACTACTGAAAGGTTATTTCTGAAGCATTATTATTTCATAGAGATATCTGATAGGTTTACTGTAATCAAAATAATCTTGTCCGTACAAGGAAAACATACAACACTATGAATTTTGAAAGGAGTGGAAATTTCATTACAAGCAAAAATTTATCTTTTATATCGCAATTTATCCTTATGTAGATATATGTGGCAAGGCTACTGAATTTATATACTCTTATTCCATATTATATAAAAAAAATCCCATCCAAACAGCCATAATAAATTATTTAAGGATAAAAAATTCACTATCCAACTCAAATAACAGGCCGTAGCTCTGAAAGTACTGTAGCTATTGAAACCAAATCTGTCTCATATTATAGGCAATATAGCGTAGATTATAAAAGTTTTTTGTTTCATCAAAAAATTCCTATCCAAAAGGCCACAATTAATTATTTCTCACCACCTCTTAAGAAATTTCCTATGCGCTATCCGCCTGTGACGTAAAGGAGGCGTGGTTTCCGAAGGAACACGAGCGCACTCCGAAGTTCAGATGAACAGCCCCTGATCCAAGCTGACAATCAATCTTTGAGCAAAAACAGTTACGAGGAATGAAGTTTGCAAAAGAAAAGGTTTTTATATAAACTAAGGAAACAAGCGTAACGTACTAGTCAGTGCTGGAGACAGTACTGCGAAAACATTTTCTCCACTGGGTACTGCGAAACATTAGAAGAAAAAAAAAATCTTTCCGGCGAGTTGTAATCGCCCTTTGCAAACAGTAGAACGACTCATTTCATTTTGGGGCATTTCTTTGTTATTCTCCCACAAACTTATTTTGTGTTACATCTACGGTTTTTATTTGTACACTTGCATTTTTAAAAATATATTTCCTTTTTCTAATAGTGTTTACATACATGGTAAGCTAAATTTAAAATGAATAATATAGTACACGCGAATGTCAAGCACAAACACGAATAAATGCCGAGTGAGCGGTAGCGGGTTAGTTAAAGTCTGGTTAGATTCTTCCGTTTTTCACTACATCAGTCAGAAGACATCTTCCTCCATTCGTGTTTACTGTGCTAATCTCTCGTTCTGCATATGTGTGATGCATTTGGAAACTCGATATACTATTTCTTCCTTCCGGGAAGTTTTTAAAAGCTGTCTCCCCATTTGGTACCTCCCATACTGCATGTTTACCTGGTTAGTTTACTTTAGATACATAATGTACACTGTGAGTTGGAGAAGAAAAAAACATGCCTCAATAACGTTACTAATCTTATATTTTTAATAAAAAAAATAGCAACATTTGTTGGTGAAAACAAAAAAGAGTGCATTTTTGCATTGTTTGATGCTTACTACTGCAAATTAACGTTCTGATTTTTAACATGTGCTGAAAAAGGGTTATTTAGTCGCCTCTTGGAAGCATGAACAACACTTGTTTGCTGCATTAAGATTCGGAGTCTGCGATCACCCACATTCCCCTAGACAGACATTTTAATTTGCTGGAAGAACTACGTTCCTTCCAGTGATTCCACCAGACTTCCCCTTGTGGGGGTGTCACTCCGCAAATCCTCGAGAGCACCCCAACTTTAAAAATATTACGGTCGAAAATCGATAGAAACCGAGCAAACCTGCACTTACACCCTCTGGGTTTTGACTTTGCTCCCCCAAAACTGAAACTCCTGGCGGAATCCCTGGTTCCCTCCATTTCCAACACTGGTAATATCTATCAGTGTCGCTACCAGAGATGGTCAACCTCCGGAGATGGGCTCTCCTTAGTTTAAGCCTCACCATCATTCTACCTCACCCTCCAACCTCGAGGGTGAGGTCAAGTAGATGTCGGTGGTGAGTGATTGGAGAATGAGGTCGAGGACCGCTTTAGAACTGGAGGGGAGGTGGAGTAGAGGTCAGGCCAAAATGGACATCTATGAGTCCCTAATACCCCTGAGATGGAAATACGAAAAATTTAATAGCGCAGTTATAGTAGTACTAGTACTGCTACTAATCATTACATCTGCTATTAATAATGCTTTTGCTACTATTATCACTACCAACAGTGTCACTAGGCTATACTTCTACTATTTCTTTAATATGCAGAAGACATCGACAGTAGTGTCCTCTAACATCTTACTATTTTTTAGTTGGAATTGATGTAACCGTTCTCATGTTTTGTATGAAATGAGTCTCATGGAAAGTAAAAGTTTAATATGGCTAAAGCCCCTCGTACACGATTCAATAAACATTGAATCAAAGTCTTGAACAAGAAGTTGGATGAGTGCGTACACGATCCAACTGGAATAATCAAAGAGTTGTATCCAAGTAGTGTTGAAAGTGCTTGGATGGTGCTCGTACACGATTCGATAAGTTAAGCGGAAGTGTGAAGGAGCCCAAAGCACATGAGTAGATTTGCTCTTTCTGCGTTGAAAGCGGGAACATGGAGTGAATGTTAAACATCATATGCGTCGCTTTTAATAAAATAATAACCTGATTAACGGCTACGATTCCGTAGTTGGTGATGCCTCGAACATCGACTTTTTATTGCTTTATTCAAAACTCTTTTCAATTCTTCTAAGTTTTTTTCTTTATTTCCGGTTACA
>JAGDQP010003966.1:0-64792 GCA_022664845.1 Lepisma saccharinum | reverse complement strand
TTAAAGTGGTGAAGCCATGCTTCGTTCATGGTCACAAAATATTCGAGAAATTTCACTGGATCTGCCTCAAAGAGAGTCAAGTTTGTGGCACACATGACGTGTCTCTCTCGTGTTTGTTATCAACAGTCAACATTCTCGGCATCCACCTATTCAACACCTTGTGTTTGGAGGACTAAAGTCTTACGTCAGATCCGGTCGGTCGCCATGGTAACCCGCCATGTTACAATCTAAAAAAAACCGGGTGTTTAGCAATAGGTTTTGTGGTGCTAGATATTCAACAACTCGTTATGGTGGTTTTGTGCTACATTGTCATCATTACAATGAAAGACACACGTGTTGCTTTTTTCTGTTTCCAAAGGTCTGAAACTAGAAAAAAAATAGAAAATTATGTAAGTACACGGTAAATAAATTTGGCGAGGGCTAAAACGAAACCCATGTACCCTATTTACAGCTCCACAAATTGATATTGTAGGTGAAGTATACAAGGTTAGCATAAATTAAAATTAGAAAGATAATTGTACCTTTGTATGTGTTTTATAAAAACATAAATTACCGGAATAAAAATAGCTCCTCATCTTAACTTATTATATTTACTGTTCATAAGTCCTTTCTTGCACTTTCCCTCGTATGTACATCAAATTTTGGTCACATTTAAGCAAAACTACATGTTTGGACTCCACAGAATTTTCTACTCTTTCAATCAGTTTCCGCTCGTCACCGAAATAACCAACAGTTCGAAAAATATTAAAAGCCATTGCTTCTGCAACTGATTTTCTACCTTCCTGCCATCAAACTTACTGTTTATTTAGACTTGCCTCCGCCGTTGCTATGGAAACCAATCAGATATGGCGTCAAGACTTTAGATCTCCAATGGATATTTTCAACACCCGCTATCTCTGCGATGAAGCGTTCTGTCACACGCCTATCCACCGCTACGAGATACTGGACTGCTGTGATGTCCGTACAGGCAGTTGCTGGCCTTGCTATGACCCAACTATGCTATGGTATGAATTATGATTATAATTATTTGTAAATTAAGCATAATTGGAGTATTTTATTAGTTAATTAATATTTAATGCAATATGAGAAAGAATTGCAACAGAAAACATAATTTATTACGTAAAAAGTAATTTCTTGTTGTTGTTGTTTTGTGGGATGCATAGTATTTTGGACAGTTTTAGTGGTTGCACATCAGATGGCGCCATAGCTCTAGCTGTGATTTGTATTGTAAAACTTACGTTAAACTTTTTATTGGTTTAAATATTGTATTGAAATAAAAGCACAAGTATATTTGATGTCTTCCAGTACTAGTAAGAATGTGATATATGTATACCATTTTATGTTATATTTTGAACATACAAGTTTAGGTACTGCAATTACTTAATGTACCAGTGAATGTAAATGCTTAAACTGAGATAGAATATTCAGAACATCATCAAGTTTGCGATTGTTATTGTGTAATTCAATTAACTTATGGAAATAAATACCTATCTTTTGATACGGATTTCTCATTAGTTGGAGTTCTTGTTATCAAGAGTTCCTAGCAGCTGCAAAGCTCCGGATTTTTTGAGAATAATTAAGCTCTACAGGTTCTACGAGAGATCACTTGTTGCCGCCACTGCTAGGCAGACTTCGGGCATTCTTGATCACCTGTTATGCTGCGTAGTGTCAAGAAATTCATTGTCGGACCAGAAGCAACCCTGAGATTATTTTATTTAAGTGAAATAAGTATTAGAAGCCGTTCAGCGACAACAAGCAGTCTACATAAAGAAAGCGACAATATATAGTATACTCATAGTTGAGCTGCTTAAGATTGAACCCAGCAAATATACAAATTCATACCAAATAATATATATACAACAAATATTATTTCAGCCTTCCACTCCGAGGAACATCTTGGAACTCAACCCTAGGGGTTACAAAATGAGCAGACTTCGACTATCTTCGGAACGGGGCAACTTCGGGACACTTCGCCAATGCAGTCCTTCTCTGTCTGCTCTTACCAATCCAGGTGAGCAGATGCGTTTGATTATTGTTGAAATAGTCAGAACGCTTGCCCTTGTTTCAAATATACATTTAGAGTAATAACGTGCAAATGCGTTTAATGATTGATGAAATTGTCAAAATGTTTACTCTTGTTTCAAATATACATTTAGAGTAATAACATCTCTATTGGGGACAACATTTACTTGCATTATTAAACTTTTCTCAGCCTGAGCGAAAGATGCTAATTTGTTGTACATTTATTTTACAGTAATTTTTTTTTTTTTAATTTCGGATTTTCCCCAGTCTGTACATCACTAATTTCTTTATACCCCACCAAAACAATATGCCCAGATATTTCTTCTCAAAGCTCATTGTTGCATAATATTTATATATATGGGCCGAGAAACCGGGACAGGACAGGGAAACAGGGACTGTCGCCCCAAAAGGCTTCTGCCACTAACTGGGAGAAGACCCCTTAATTCCTCTTGCTAAGGCTTAAGGAACCGACCGGGGTAGATGCCTAATCTCCAATCAATACGTCCACGTCGTGGGGCCTGTTAATACCCAAGCAACTGCTTGGCTAACGAACGTGGGTGGGCTGCTCACTAACCCGCATTAGCAGACAGTGTGGTGAGTCAAATGTCAGCACCCCACCTTTCTTTACACATGATGGTACAAGTAAGGAAACAGCCTTGGTGAGCCTTATTGCCCGGAGGACGGAATACAGCTGGCAACGACAGCGGTCAGTCCTACAGGAAGTCAGAGGGTCAAAATGCCCGGGTTTGGACTCTGGACTGCCAGGACACCGACACGGCAACTCGAACGGACCTATACGTGGTGACCCTCAACTGTCAGTCACTTGCAGGAGAGGACAAATTAGAAGAACTGCAGAATTAACTTAAGAGGATTAAGTGGGACATCATAGGACTATCAGAAGTGTGGAGGAAAAATAAAGAATAGTTGGAGCTACCGTCAGGGCACACGTTCTACTTCAAAGGAACAGAAAATGGAAAACCGACAGGCGTTGACTTTATAATTAATAAGGACCTGAAGACACGGATCACAGAAATTGAAGGAATTTCAGATAGAATCGCACGGGTAGTAATAAAGAGAAACAACAGGTACAGTATGGAAATTATACAAGTGTATGCACCAACATCCTCACACCCGGAGGACGAAATCGAAGACCTATACGAAGAGATACAGAAGATTTTGGATAGTAGCAAATCACATTACAAAATTACAATGGGAGACTTCAATGCGAAAGTAGGAACCAAGCAGAGCAGTGACACGAAAGTGGGAAACTTTGGATTTGGGAAAAGAAAGAAGAGAGGAAAGAAGTTAGTGGAATTCTCAGAAGCCAACAGACTGTTCATTTCCAATACATTTTTCAAGAAACCGCCCCAGAGGAAGTGGACATGGGAAGGCCCAAATGGGACCAAAAACGAAATAGACTATGTTCTTTCGAATAACAGGGAAATTCTGCAAGACGTGTCTGTTCTGAACAGTTTCAAAGTCTCGAGTGATCATAGGATGGTGAGATGTAAGCTGAAACTAAATACTAGACTGGAGAGAAAGAAGCTTATCAGAGGAAAACCGTCAGTTTTAGATCTGACAGGCACAAGAAAGATAAAAGAAAGCAAAATCTCAGAAGAAACTAAACTCTTGATGAAGAAAAGAAGAGAAACTAAAGAAGAGGAAAATTGCATAAAGAGGATTGAGTGCATAGGACTAAATAAAACCGTAAGGAAGAAAATAAGAGAGGATGTACGAAGATATAACGAAAATCTTGTTAGAAATACAATCGAGGAAAACAAGAGCCTGAAGATAGCCAAACAGCAGCTCATGATAACAAAAAAGCAAATAATTGCAGTTAAGAGACCAGATGGGACCGTAACACGAAATAAGGAAGAAATTATAAACATATTTGAAAATTTCTACACAGAATTGTACTATTCCGAGGAAAAACTAGGAAATGAAAACTCAGAAGAAAATGATGTAGAAGTTTCAGACGTAATGAAAGAAGTGGATAAAGTACTTAGAGGGATGAAGAACGGAAAATCGCCAGGAGAAGATGAGCTAACAGCAGAGATGTTTAAATGGGGAGGTGAAAAATGAAAGAGGAACTTGCTAAACTATTCTCGATGTGCCTGAGGAAGAGAGAAATACTCTCAAGTTGGAATAATGTTGTTATCATTTTGTTGTACAAAAAAGGGGACAAAGAACGCGTCGAAAACTACAGACCAATTAGTTTACTGTCAGTCCTATACAAAATGTTCACCAAAGTTATTTTGAATCGTATTGAACGAGACTTAGATTTTAACCAGGGAAGGGAACAAGCCGGATTTCGTCGTGGATTTAGCACAATGGACCACATACAAACATTGAATGAAGTTATGGAAAGGACTAATGAATATGAACTTCCACTATGTTTGGGATTCATAGATTTTGAAAAAGCTTTCGATTCGGTCTCCTTGTCAGCAGTACTTAAATCACTTGAAAATCAAGGCATCGAAAGTGCATACATCAAGTTACTGCGAAACATTTACTCGACTGCCACTTCTGTCATTAGGCTGCATCAAGACAGTGAAAAATTTAAAGTTGGAAAAGGAGTAAGGCAAGGAGATTCAATATCTCCAAAACTGTTTTGTGCGGTCCTGGAGGAGTGTTCCAAAATATAAACTGGGATAAAGTTGGAATTAAAATTAATGGCGAATATCTTCATCACCTACGGTTCGCTGATGATATAGACCTGTTTGCTTCAAATGCGGAAGAACTACAAAACAGAATGGAAGAACTGAGTAACGAGAATTCGAAAATAGGCCTTAAAATGAACTTAAGTAAAACAAAAGTAATGTACAACCAACATGCTGCAAAGAAGGAAGTGAAGATTAACGGAGAGACAATAGGCGTGGAGTTCGTTTGGAAGACTACACTTTATTTTCAAAAGCAAACTACCAATGTGTCTGAAGCGTAAAGTTTATAATCAATGTCTTACGCGTGATGATGTGCGGCTGCGAATCTTGGACATCCAATGCACAAACGACTCAATGATTGAAAGAGCAATGGAGAGATGCATGCTAGGAATAACCAGGAGGGACAGGAAGACAAATGAATGGATTCGCGCACAAACAAAGGTAGAGGATGTAATCAAGACTGCGAAGAAGATGAAGTGGAAATGGGCCTGTCACATAGCCAGACGAACAGATAGAAGATGGACGACAAATGTACTACAGTGGCCCCCGAGAGAAAAGAAACGACCGAGACGACGTCCAAATGTAAGATGGGTAGATGAAATAAAGCGTTTTTCAGGAGCTACATGGATGAGGATAGCAGCAGACCGAGATATGTGGAAAGAAAAGGGGGAGTGGATAGCCTTCATCCAGCAGTGGATAGAAAAAGTCTGAATATGATATGCCTTCGCTCACGCTCACTGATAGCTAATAAAGGGGTTCCGGATACGAACCCTCCGGAACCCACTTTTACTGAATTCCCATCTTTGGGACTCCATGTTTTCTCATCCAATTGAAGACAATAGTAAACCATTATCGGTTCACCTTGCCTAGGATCCTTCGTTAAAATGTCCTCCCCATCCTCCACACAAATAAAACCCTGAAAATGGTATTGTGACTACAGCAGCTTGTAATTCACTGTTCCGACTCGAAAATTAGACCATTATACTAATATTAATAATATAACCATGCAGGCACTAACGTCGCGTACTTCGGATCGACAGTAAGTAGGCATGCGTGTTCGGACCGCATAAATATATATTGAAGGCACAGTTAGTAACTCGAATTGTCTAAAAAATTGTTTGCAGCTGCCTCTGCGTCTGATTCCAGCTATGATTCTTAAAGCCTGTTTTTGTTTTAGGAAAATTACTGAACTTTCACTTGTGTTGCCTCAAAATATAATGTAAAAATTTATTAGTGGGTAGATCAATCCATAGTAAACCTGAATTAGTGATTTGGTTCTTAGAGTTTCTTTCAGAATTCTTAAAGCATGCAGTTGGGAATTGAGCTTCTGAGAGAATGTTTGTATGTGGTTAGTCCATTTAAGGTTCTCATTTATAATAATTCCTAAAAATCTAGTAACACTTGCCAATTGTTTCAGTAAAGAGTTACGGAACCCTTTGATTTTTTAAATTTTGTATCGTATGGAAGAACATGTACTGAGTTTTTATTCCATTAAGACCTAACTTATTACTGTCAAATCATAGTTTCATTTCTTCGATTACCTCTTCCAATTTCCTCGATGAGATATTGACATCACTACTTTGTATTAGAACATTAGTATCGTCAGCATATAGTATCATTTTCGTTTCTGTTTATTTGGCTGTAAATCATTTATATATATTAAAAAAAGTAAGGGGCCCAAGACTGATCCCTGACGAACCCCATGTGTTGTTCCTCGATATGTTGATTTGTATGTTCTTTGGATACCGTTCGCTGTGTTGGTTATTTCTACTGCCTGTTTTCTATTACGTAGGTACGATTCAAATAGTCTTAAACAATTTTTTCTTATTCCGTAATGTTCCATTTCTTGTAAAAGTATTTGATGATTGACTTCGTCAAAAGCTTTAGTTAAATCATAATTATTTTTTTTTTCATTTAGTTCCTGAAGTATGCTAGTAAGGTCCTTACCACTACATGCGCCATCATCTCCCTTACCCTATCCCGGTCAGAGCCAGAGATGCCTCAAAGTCGAATAAATTATAAATAAAAAAATAAATACATACTTTTCTTAAACAATTCGTACTAAAAAGTAAACAAAAATAATTTTGTTTATGCATGACTAAAAAGAAAAGCATGGGCCGCGTTAATTGAAGAATTTGTAAAGTGGCTGTACATGAGAGCGCGTCCCATGTTTTTCTCTTTAATCATGCATAAACAAAATTATTTTTTACTTTTTAGTACGAATTGTTTAAGAAAAGTGTGTCTTTAAAGTGTTTTTTTTTAATTTATTTATAATTTATTCGACCTTGAGGCATCTCTGGCTCTGACCGGGATAGGGCAAGGGAGATGATGGCGCAGGTAGTGGTAAGGACCTTACTTAAGGTGCTGTCTCGGCATTCGCCTGATCTAATTTGAACCACAGCAAAAGTTCTTTGCCACGAAACAGGCAAAAAAGAGGTTATCTTTGTCTCTATCCAGACCTACCGAAAGTGAACAAGAAGGGATTGCAGCCAATATGTTGCTGAGATAAAGATTAAAGTATAAAGTACTCCTGAACTACAGTCTTTAGTGAAAACTATGTAGTGAAGTTGTGTGTGTGTGTGTGCAAAGTGATAGCAGAAATCAATAAGTGTCATCTTTGCCCGCAGAGAGTACCAAGAATGTTGTCATCTTCGTCGGATAAGAATACGAAGAAATGTAGACAAGTATTGTGATATTATGTCAATAACTTTTAAACATTTATCTGAACTGTACAGATGCTTATCAGAATAATGGAAACTCCTGTAGTTGG
Organism: Lepisma saccharinum; assembly: GCA_022664845.1. Lineage (NCBI taxonomy): Eukaryota > Metazoa > Arthropoda > Insecta > Zygentoma > Lepismatidae > Lepisma > Lepisma saccharinum. The sequence continues at coordinate 57,340 of JAGDQP010003966.1, read as the reverse complement.
CAACACGTCAGATGTATGGGTTGGCAGTGGTGTCGTGGCGACCGCAACGCCGGACTGCTGGTGGTGGTGTGTTAGGTCGGTCTCCATACTACGTCAGGCGTCGTGGAACAGGAGTGTGCAGTGGCTGCAGCAGACGGAGGTAGTGTAAAATGGGAGACCTCTCAGAGTTTCAAAGAGGGCAAATTGTTGGTGCGCGGTTATGTGGAGTGAGTGTGACGGCAGTGGCTAGTGTGTTAGGTGTGTCGCCAGGGACAGTGTCGAAGGTGATGACGGCCTACACAACACACGGGGAAACCACATCGGGGAAGCGGAACAGTGGGCGGAAGAAAAGCATCAGTGACAGGGCACGCCGGGTATTAAAGCGCATTGTCACGCCGAACCGTCGTGCCACTGCGGCGCAAGTGACGGAGGAACTCAATCAGCACCTCCCCCAACCTGTTTCGACAATCACAGTCCGCCGCGAATTACATGACATGAACTTATGGTGTCGTGTTGCACGGGCCAAACCTCTCATCAGGGACCAGAACGCTTTAGCACGCCGCAAATGGTGCCGCGACCATGCAACTTGGACCGTTGACGACTGGAAACGTGTGGTATGGTCGGATGAGTCACCATTCACCCTATTCCAAACCACGGGCCGTGTTTATGTGTGGAGAACGCCCAAAGAAGCGTATGATCTGCAGTGTCTCCGCCCAACTGTGAAACATGGCGGCCGCACGGTGATGCTGTGGGCCTCAATATCATGGTTTTCATTGGGTCCTGTGGTCACACTTCGCGGACGCATCACTGCCAACGATTATGTCGCAATTTTAGGAGACCACTTGCATCCTATGGTCCGGATGTTGTTCCCGGACAATGACGCCATATTCCAGGATGATAATGCACCCATTCACACAGCTGGAGTTGTTGCAGCGTGGTTTGAGGAACATCGGGATGAAGTTCAACACCTCCCCTGGCCCGCCCAATCCCCAGATCTCAACATAATTGAACATCTGTGGTCCATCTTGGAAACACGACTCCGGCGACGATTTCCACCTCCATCCTCTCTCACAGAACTGGCCGATGCCCTGCACGAGGAATGGTGTAATATTCCACTTGCTACCATTCACGACCTCTATGCCTCCACCCCACGTCGCATCAAGCCTGTTCTGAAGGCGAAAGGTGGCCCGACACCATATTAATCTGGTAAGTTGCACTTTCGTTCAGGTGTTTCCATTATTCTGATAAGCATCTGTATGTTCTTGTGTTATTCGCATATAAAGAGTACAAAAAAAAACGGAGATCCATTTAAAATAAAATGGAGTTGGAATCAGAGCTGAAACGGGTCACCGGGTCAAGTCTTTGCCCGGGTCTGACCTGGTGACCCGATTTCTGTCCGGTGAAACTTAAGTCAAAGCAGAGTTTCATTGCATTTGAACAGTGTTTCTTTCAGGGGTGACCGGGACTACAGAGCACAAAAATACGACGCCAAAAGTTCCTAGTTCATTAAATTACCAGATCAAGTTTCGGATCGGGTCAGCTATATTGGGGTCATGTCGGGTTACCGAAAGTGACCCGGTTTCAGTTTTGGTTGTAACTCCTAAGAAGTATTAAACAATGACATCTAACCGCAAGGAAAGTTGCATTACGAGAAATTAATTTTCTGGACTTCCTGCAATTTTCATTTGTCCATCTTATGATCTACTTTCTTCCGTTAAATCTTTGCTCCGCTTCCAACAGAAAACAAAAGAGCTTTTCCATTCTCTCGGACAATATTCCGGAAGTTTACTGTTCCAAATTTTTTTGTGACTTCACAAGGAGAATGGAAAAATTAATTGTATCCTAAGAAGTACTAAACACAGACTGTTGACTGATTTAAATCAAACTTATTTAAATCATGATTCAAATCGAATGATTGTTTAAGTCCACGATTAAATAAAAAAAATAATTTTATTTAAAATAGAAACAAAGTGAAGTATTTCTAAGAATTCTGTGGTTCGAATCGTATGTAAGCATGAAATCTACATTTTACTCCTTAGCAAAATTCTAGGATAGAACGTAGTAACCAAATTCACATTATAAGTTGACCTTTGTATTAAAGCTTGTTTAGTAGGGTAATTCATAAGAAAACAAACACTGAGAAAACAGATATTCCAGTTTTTGTTTACAAAACAAAAATAGTTGTTTCGTAATATTACCTTGTTATTACGCAAAGTGTATTTGTATCAAACTATTGAATCTCTTTTCGTTCAACTCGGGACGGGCGTAAGCCATAGTGCTGTTACCGCCCATAAAATTCATTTTATTATCTTTTCATTCAAAGTTTTGCTATGTGTTTTCGTATCCACTATTGGTTTTAACTATATTAAATATATATCTCATTGAATTGAATTTTATTTAAGGCATATAGGCAACTTTGGCTCCGGCCGGATGGACGATTTTGGAACACGGGATTTGTTCACTACAAAGACCACTTGGTAGGATCCGAGATTGAACTAGACACTCCACGCACCAGAGCTGAACACTACCACTGAGCCTCCGAGCTCAAAAAATAGCTCTGATATTTTACTGGAATATTATCATAGGGTGTTCCCAAACTGATAGTACAGTTTTGGGGGGGCTGGAAACACTCACCAAAATGAATTAAAATATATCTTAGCAAACTTAAATCCTAGAAAATTTCGTTTGGGAGATGTAGCTTGGATAAAAGAGGCAATTTCAATTACTTAGGAAGAAAGGTCTCAGTCTTACCAGCGAAATGCCGGAATGGTACCAACTAACTAGATCCTAGCCGACTACCTTTCAATTGGGAAGATACCGCCGTCACTTTAGAAGAAAAACTGATACGTAGAAACATTTTTAATCGTCCCTTTTTCGGACTTGTATTGTATATTCCTCTGAAACCACTTCATCGTGTATCGACGAAAGCAACGTAGAAGTTTCACGCGTGTTGACCTTCCTTTGTAAAATGTACCATAAGTGAGTAACGTCATATCTTCCTTCCTTTTCAAACTTATTACAAGTTGTATTTGCCTATTTGCCATGACTATCTTCCCTAACGAAGCGTAAGGTACACCATATATTTGTGAACTTTAGTTTTTACTGGGCATGGTATTTGTGGAAGAAAACTGACTTAGAAGTTGTTTCAGTGTCACAAGCTATTTAAATTTTAAAAACAAAATAAACGATTAAATAAAAAATCAACCCTGCAGTAAACAATGACAGCTAACCGCAATACCTTTACGGAAAAATCTAATTTCCTGGACATTATATCCCTCCCTTTTCCTGTGCATTCTTCAGTTGTGCCTCTTCCCCACTGCTTCCCTCCGTTACCTTCGCAAAACAAATCACCCTCTCTCGGACTGCATTGTCGATGTTTCCCGAAGTTGCCCTGTTCCGAAGATAGCCGAAGTCTGCTCATTTGGTAACTCCTAGCGATAAGTCATCTTAGACAGAGGGGCTCTCCCCTCTTAAACTCTGCCACCCACTTTTTAACGGTGGAATATAAAAGGGCATCCTCCCCTAGTGTTTCCATCATATCCTTGTGGGTATCCTGTTCACTCATTCAGTTTTTCAGCAAGTATTGGATAACAGCACGTTTGCTGACTTTATCCTTTTTTCAAGCAATGGACAACTTCTGCACTTTAGTCTTCAATACTCGAAACAAAGAAAAATATATTGGCGAGACATTTTGGCAAGAAAGCTTGCAAAGATAAATAACAATGTGTCAACTTGATACGAGCTTAACAAATCAAACCAAAAAAGGTTTGAACAAGATTGAATCATACAGTCTAGTTTACAAGAATCCCGGTTCAAATAGCCTTAGCAGGACAAGAAAGAAGAACTTGAAGTACTTCTTAAAGAAAAGAAACACGTTGCCCTGAATGGAAATCGATCGGAGGACCCACGGCACACTAATCCGATACTGTAGTCACCAGGCTACGGAATTAGACGATCTAGCTGACTTTCCAGCCGTTACTTATACTGTACTTAGTTCATCAGATCACAAGAGATGTCTGTAGTAAAAGGGTGAGAGTTGACGAAGAATAGCCTACGGTGACAGCGAGAGTGCAATGAAACAAAACTGAAATAAATTTCAAGTTTGACAATCTTACTTCGTTCCTACAAGCTAGAATTCGTTATAACAAACAAGCCACTTAGATCAACTAGCTTCTTTCAGGCTTGTTTATTACGTTCAACACAATATCAAGTTTGCCAACCTAAAAGCAAGTGACTGACAACCTTGTTTCAAGTTGGTTTGCTATCTGGGATATAATCCGTCACCAGTTGTTATGTACATCAGTAAAAATGTATGTGTTCTTCATAGTGTATAGTAATATTATATTAACAAGGTTTAAAAACCGATCAAAATTGGAAAACCGAGATGTTAATCGATTAAATTCATCGGGTTGACCAATTAAAAAGTAGTGCCCACTCTTAGAGACTAAGGGCTGATTGTAATGACGGAGTTTAGTCTTACGTTAGTCTAATGTTACCAATACTAATGTTAGGTTTAGGCTTAAACATCAATGTTCAAATGTACCAGTTTAGCCTAAATCATGGTCTAGCTTAGGTCTACCTACATCTTTGCAATTGGGCGTAAATGTTCTAGTAGGATGAAAGTTATGTCATAACTGAAAACACCAATACTTACCGAATCGGCACGAAACATCATCCATGTCTATCCTGTCATTAACGAAACTGGATTCTTCTGAGCATAGTTGCAATTACACTAAAAAAAAAAAAAAAACTACATTTTTTATGTAGGCTAGAAACCCACACTGACATACACCCACACATATATACGCACATACATACGACGGCGAAACAATTCAATACTAATGTTTCTTTGAAACATACGCACACATCTGGAGAAAGCTTTATAATGTGTGCCCCAGCCATTGTCTTGCATGAACAGTCGTCAGATATTTCATCCTCATTGGCTAATGCGACACGGCGTTAAAGAGAAATAACCCTTTCGAATACTGATGATAGAAAAGAACACAAGAGATCAGAAGAACGTTGGTGAATAACCAATTGCAAAGAGTGACGTCGAAAAGCACTTAAAAAAGAAATGTCTTTCTTATTGCATACTAATGTCACTAACCTTTCTTTTTATATTCATCACCTAAAATATAATTTCTATCTTTAGTTAAACGCTTGTGATAGATAACATTTCAGAGTTTTAAATGCATTTCTTTGTCTTATTTTAATTTAGTTTGTCATTTAAGAACAGTATCTCATCCTCAATTGTTATTACCATAGACGTCATATTCTATTATGAGGTCTATGCCAGAGCTACCTAACGGATGAATTCAAAATCACGTGCTCTGAACAACAACAACAAAAAAAAACATTAGTTTTAGCGCAGACAGAAATGGGTAAGCGTGCTAAGTATATCTATTATGAAGTCTATGTTATTGCTACATGTTACAGGAACAGTAGAATTTTGTGAATAAAGATGTTTAAATTTGTGAGTAAAAATGTTTAAACAATCGTGAGTACAAGATAAAATTTCATGAGTACAATGTTAAATTTCTTGACTAGCTAAAGACGATAAGTAATTGTTGCCAAACACGATTTGAAATTTTAGACATAAACCCAGTAATAATTCAGGCTGCTAAAAACCTAGTGCATTTCTTTGGAAATAATAACAAACTGGTAATACTATTCATTAAATATGTATTTTTTCAAGTTTCTCACATATTTCTTCCACATTTGCAAAAACAAATATGAAAGTTTTAATAAATACATGTATAACTATGAAGGAATTTATTTCTTAATTATTCAGCTCAATGTTAATAGACATTTGATGAAAACAGCTGAAAATTTGTCATGGTCAGATTTGTTCGATTATTGGTCAACACACAGAATTAAAATAAAATAAAATAAACTTTCAGAGTTTCCATTTGAAACTCTGCTTTGCTCTTTGCGATAGCGACATTTTCGGTGGCATGAAATTTTCTACTTGTTTTCACAAAGCCAGTTTAAAAAAAGTAATATGTTGAAAATAGCGTAATGTGTATTAGCAAAAATGCAATAAACTTAAAAGAACATTCATTATATGCATCGAGAATACGTAAAGGAAAACATACTATGATATTTTCCATATCAAAGCTTTGCTTTTATAAACTCTAAAATAATAGTTGAGCAAAGCATATACGTTTTATTTAGAAACTAAAAACGTGTAACAGTTTCGCCAAGTAACAACTTTTCTTCATCAGACACACTAAATCACATAATCAGGTTTATGCGATTTAGTGTGTCTGGTGAAGCCAAATTGTTAGGTGGTGAAACCGTTACACGTTTTTAGTTTCTAAATAAAACGTACAGTATATGCTTTGCTCAACTATTATTTTATTTTATCTTGAGGAAAACATACTACTATATTTATGATGTGACATAACTGCTTTTGACATATATAATTGAAACATCATAAAAGACTGTTCATTTGCTTATGACGCATGTCATCTTTATCATCCTCGTATTTCAATTTATAACCGAACATTGCAAACGAAAAGCTGCCAAAAGTTTAAGTAATTCTGTATATGTTTAATGGACGTAACAAATTTTAAAATGTAGGATCGATACCATCCCCCACCCCCCACACACAAATTACCTTATGTGGCCCACCCACGATTATTTTGTCTGGCGACGCTTTCTTCTAATGTTAAAAAATATTGAAGACAAAAATATGAAGAAATGTGTGAGAATTATGTGTTCAGATATTCTTGGTACCCGAAACATTCTAGTTTGCCTCACTAGCATTACTGGATATTTCCATGCAGTCAGTTGGTCTGACTTCTTACAGAAAAGTGGTTCAAAAACTGTTAACTATGTATCGTCAAACGGGGTGACTTGAGACAGATTTTGAATGTTTGGTCAGGTTTAGGCACTTTATACACCGGTGTATTTCGTTTTCGAAGGGTGTTTGATATGGATTAGTGCAAATAGTAATTTATGATTGGATACATGGTATTAACAAGATTTATTCGTCAGAAACACATTGGTTATAAATTGGAACGCATTGTCTCATGTCACCCCATTATCTGGGTGAAATGAAACGTAAACATAATTAGTTCGTTAGTCTTAAATGATGTGGATATTGCGATTCGTTGAGACACAAATTGGGCTTTTAAATATTTTTCCAATATTACAAAGATGCTTTTAAAGATCAGTCCAATGTGAGGAAGAAGTAGCCCTTTTCTTTCCTTTTTGAGGTACACCCTAAACTGTAAACCTGCCTTGCAATTACGTAAAAACGACAATATAAGCACTAACTCTTCATTTGTTCTATATACGATATATGTTCAACATATATACACCTAGAATTTATTTTCAGACGGAACTAATTATAGAACCCATAGATGAAAGTTTCAACAATTAACTCTTCATACAGAGTTCGACCTCAACAATGATACTCCTTTAGGAACGACGTACACGTACATGACTTGCAAAATCTTCACTCAGAATATCTATCATACATACCACAATGAAGCAACTGACGAAATCAGCAATGCAGCACGCGCGAAATCTGTATCAGCTGTCGATGTGGCTAACTGTAAATTGTAAAATTGTGCATCTGTCTCAAGTCACCACGTTGTCTCAAATTGCCTCCTTTGACGGTACCATTAATGTGGATAGTGTAAGACAACTTTCCATGAAAAATCTGATATTTGTTTATACGCCTCAAGACATGATGCAAATGCACTGCGTGACGGGTGAGCTATAGTGCTGTTACGATTAGCTAATACGATTAATTTTATCTCATAAATGCACCAGAGATTCAACCTGATTCCCAATAAGGGGTGTCACTCTAGATATTCTCAAACACTCCCCTCTGACGAAAAAAAAAACATTTAAGCATAAAATTCGGTATCAACTCTGTGTAACTATTTAAACCAGGCTAAAACAGAAATTTTGACTTTACACCCACCCACCATGAACGGGACATCCTGACAGAATCACTGAATGAACTTTCATAATATCGTAATGATTTATTGGTTTTATAGTAATAAACCATAAGTTATAGCCTTGCGATGTAGGACCGTATATTTCGTGGTTAAATAAAGAGCATAGAACTGTCTCACTTTTTGACCGACACCACTTTATTATGAAATTCCATAAAATGTGATACATACAATTACTGACATAAATGATTAAAATAGTGCCCGGAACGTAGACTGTAGTGCGATTATATGTGGTTTACCTTTTTCATGTAATACCTTATATCTCTGACTTAGGTCGGCATGGAAATGGGTGTGTAGCTATGATAGGATTCTAACTACAAGACCAAGTCGGAAAGGTGAGGTTAATCCGACTCCCAACCAAGTCGGTGGTTGAGAGGTTTAGGTACTCTGACTCCAAAACCAAGTCAGAGAGAAGGGAAGAGGTGACCACTGTCGAAGTGATACCCTTATGATATCTGACGGGCCTTTTATAGGCCTCTTTTGTCTTTCTGGTAGGCGTGACTTGAGCACTTCAAAGTTTCTCCACATGGAGTCGGCGTCGTCTGCTATTCCTTCTTGATTGCGTAAACACTATAATTGCTCTTGTTTACATTCTATGTTTGTTTTGTGTTGAACATGTGTCTTACTGACACATATATTGCATTCCCATTACACTCAACCCTATCCTGAGATTAACTAACTATTAGGGAGTTAATTCCACATGGGATATTCACAAAACCTTTACACTTTTATTAGCACTATATCACTTATTTTATTTTATTTATACTAAAAATATTTAATTTCCACTAAATAATTTCACTTATTTTTAATTTGTAGAGAACAATTATGGCTTAGCTTTCCAAAGCAGGGTCTTTTCTTCGAACTTCACTCCCCTCAGTGGTGTTAAGCCCTTTTTCTCTTGTTGCGAAGCACTAAAAATATACACTAGATCACTTATAGTGTAGTTGCGTTCCATGTCGATGTTGTGGGTTGTTGTCTCACTAATATTGTGGGGGAATTCCATGTGGTTGTTATGGATGGTGATTTCACTAATGATATGGGGATATTCCATGGGGATGTCGTTCTTGATTCCATCACTGGTTTAATTTCGGGGATGATTTGAAGCTGACGATGAAGACGGTATATCACATGTAAGAATAATATTAAGTTTGTAAAAAATAATATAACTAGTAGGATGAGAAGAATCACTATTAGCATCTGAAATGATAGAGTTATGATGGGATTTCTTTAATTTTTAGTTTTCTATGCACACAGTACAAAATTATAGCTAGCACAGTTAGTAAGCATTAATATTATTATTACTAAAATTATCGTTGTCCATGTTATCATGGGGTGCAAGTGTACTCTTGAAACTTGCTTGGTAAATTCTTCTTCTCATGTTTCAATAAATTATCGAGATTGTCAATTGTCTTTTGCAGAGTTTGAAACGGTGATGGGAACTTTGTTTTATAGTCTTTTGGTAGGTTATTTCCAGTTCCCATAATGTCTACTTGCTAGCTTTAAATTATTTGTAGAAATAGCATAAAATTCTTGGTACCTAAAATAGTATGTATACGGGACAGTTTTATTGCTTTGAACTTTTATCTGTGCGTGATAGTTTAATAATTTGACGTCATTCGTAGTTGCTATATGTAATCCTGAGGGTGTATACATATAAAATTCCTCTTCTTTTAGATAATTCGGGTTTAATTTGGCACGTTGATGTGTTGTTGCGAAAAACTAATTCATACAAACAGTCTGCTTTTGTGTTTTCGGTTTGGACTGTATTTTACATATTGTAAACATTTGCTGCTGATTGCACAAAGATAAGGCGATTTCAAATATAGAGTTCTCCGTTCTAATTGCGTATTCTGGTAAAATTAATCGCAAGCGTGCCGATTTAGATTTAGATTTAATTTGAGTTGTACTGAAGGTCATATGACCCATAATACATCTTTACATGTGTAACAATTGCTCTCCGTACAATAGCAGAAAAAAATACTAAGTTCATGTTATACAATATTTATCTAACATTTTATGGGAGACTAGAGGATGTATTAGTTTCTCTGTCTTTTAGAACGTCTTCTCGTAAGGAGAAGAAATTCTGTAGGAATTTGGCTAGTGCTACCATCTCTTTTTTGTCTTTTGTGTTTAAAATTTCGCTTATTCCGCGGTCATGTTCTTGATATTTACCCCACGACCCTACGCGCGCTTCACACAATTGCTTGCATGCAATTAGAATGTGTTCTTCCGTTTCTAATTCACCACATAAGGCACACAAACGATTTCCCTCATCATCCTTCGGGCTTTTCCATCTATAAATACCCATTCGAAACATTACGATGGCCCTTCTTTGCCCCCTCCCCAACTCTAGATACGCTTCTGTACCGTCATTTGTTTTAAGTTTTATAAATGTTTCTAGATATTTTTTTTCCTGCAGTCCGCTTTTAAATTTTCAATTGCTAGTTGTTCTACTTTTTGCTTTATTAATTTGAACGTTTCTTTTGGTTGCCCTTTACTATTGTCTATCAGATCGGCCATATTTATTTCCCTTAAGAAGTCAAAAACTCCCATTAACCAATTGTTATTGTTTCTGTGTTTCATTTGATAATCTAAGCACTTTCTTTGAATTTCCCTCATACTATTCATTTCCCGTAAATACAACCAGTATTTTAAAACCCTCGTTTTCACCACTGTGCTTATTGGATACCTCCCTGTTTCTAATAGCACTGCACTGTTAGGTGCCGATTGGGCTACCCCCAAAATCTGTTTAACGAATTTCGTGCCTGCTTTGTTAATTATTTTGTCGACGTAATTTGTGCCCCAGATTTCGCATCCGTACAGGAGTATAGGTTGCAGTAGTGTATTAAACGTTCGTATGGCTAATTTCCATGGGACGCTGTCATGTCTGTTCAGTGTTTTCCGTGTTATAAACATGCCTTGATCAGTGATGGTTGCTACTCTTTTCTGGTGGTCATTCCATGCCCCATTGTATGAGAAGTTTACTCCTAGATATTTGAAGCTCTTTAACAATTTCTAGGTCCTTCCCCTGGTATGACCATCTTTCGTCGTTTGCTGATTTGTGTCCTTTTTTAAATACTACTACCTTAGTTTTATTCACATTAACCCTAAGTTTCCAGTCTGTACAATACATTTCGAGTGTGTTTAATGCTCGTTGCAATCCAATTACCGATTGAGACATTATTACTAAATCGTCAGCATATAGTAGTACTGGGATTGGTAGTTGTAGTATATGAGGTGGGTGGCTGTCAATTTTGTTCAGTCTCTCAACTATGTCGTTAATAAATAAGTTGACTAGAATAGGCGATAACTGGCAACCCTGTCGTAGTCCTAAGTGAGATGGAATCGTTGCAGAAATGTTACTGCCGTTCCTTACACAAAAATCTACCCGCTTGTATATTTGTTCGAGTCTATATATTGCTCTTTTGGACATCCCGTACACATCCAGTTTATAAAATAAAGCTTTCCTACTTACAGTGTCGAACGCCTTTTCAAAATCGACGAAACAGCTAAATAGTCTCCCCCGTTTCTTTGACAACGCCTTGTCTATTAGAGTACGTATAACCATTATGTTGTCCGTGGTGCTATAACCCCTTCTGAAACCTGCTTGTAGTGGGGAAATACGATCATAGCAGTCTGCCCATTGTTCAATTCTTGTGGCCAATATCTTGGTATAGATTTTGCTGATAACTGGCAAGAGTGTAATTCCCCGGTAGTTGTTTGGATCTTGAGCATTGCCTTTCTTTTTATATAGTGGTATAATAATGCCATTTCCCCATGAGGCGGGCACATCTGCTCCATGAAACAGTTTGTTATACATTCTAGTTAACGTGTGCATTAAGTTTTCATTGTGTATACTATGTTTAAAAAACTCTGCTATAACTTTGTCATTTCCCGCTGACTTGTTATTTTTCATAGATTTGATAGCTATTTTCGTCTTCGCTATTGATATTTCACTGTCTAGAATGGGGTCATTCTGTGTCAGTTGGGTCGGTATTGATTGTGATGCTTCCCATGTATCTATACTACCAAGGATTTTGCTAAAGTGACCCTCCCATCCTTGTGTGGAAATATTATGTTTAGGTAATCCCTGATAGTTAGTTCCTCGGATCATTCGCCATATTTCCCTGTGGTCGCTTTCGTTTAAAGCCGCTTGTAAGTTCTGAAACCACATTTCGGTCCATTTTTTCTTGCTGTTTCTGCATGTCTGTTTGTATCGATTACGCTTCTCTAAATATTCGGTCAACAAAGCTTTATCCACCCTATTTCGTTTGAACTTACGTAGCGCCATGGTCGCCTCATGACACGCAGTGACACAGTCCGAATCATACCATTGATTTTTATTTTTGTTTATGGTGAAATCAACCCGCATACTTCTTCCCGCAGAATAGAAAAATTTGTTCAGTATAGAGTTTGCCGTCTCGATGTCTGAGTTGTTTATATATGCATTGATTCCTATTGTATAAAGTCTTGTTAAAGAACTGAGTAGAACTTGCTTGAATTTATGTTCATTGTTTTTCTGCCATTTGAATTTTAATGTGTTGTGCACTTGCTCCTGTTCTGATTGTGTATGAGTGTCCGTTTCGATTGTGCGCTGAAGGACAGTATTGTGATCTGCCAGTTGTACTTCAACGGTTATCGGTTGGTGTTTAGAATCAATCAGGTCATCAACCGCAAATAGTACGATTGGATCGTATGTGTGAAGCGCGCTGACGCAGTAATCTATTGAGCTACAACCATGCTCACTTATATAAGTGAATTTACCTTCTTTGTCATCCTGTAGTCTGCCATTCACAATAACAAATTTGCTTGCATTACAAAAGTCAATAAGTTTTCTCCCATTTCGATTAAGTTCTTTATCTTGATTATTCCTTGTAGGTAAGAAAGCAATACTATTTAATTCTATTCTATCATATTTATCAGTTTCAATGTTCACTTCCTCCTTTAGCTCCCCAGACCTAGCATTGAAATCACCCACAATTACTAGATCACCCGCTCCCTCATCTTCTAGTTGCACGATGCTTAATTCTAGTTCGTCAAAGAAATGTTCATTTGCGAATTTTGAGTTCTGCGGGTGATTATAAACAACACCTAAAACTAGATTAATAGGATTTGATAACTTTAACCACAATACATCCGTACATTGTGATTTTACAATGGAACTTATGCTATTAAATGATTCCCTGAAAGGACCGAAATGCCCGAAGGGGCACGCCCGTATTTACTTGTTTTTTGTTTTGTTTTATTGTACACTGCATATCCCGGTAAATGGAATACACTGTTTTCGTTCCCCCAAGTCTCAACACAAGCAAAAATGTGGAATTCTGATGTATAGCGAACGAAATCTTTGTTTTGCATTTTTGTTCCCAGGCCTTCCACGTTCAAGCAACCAATTTTTAAAGCCTCTGACCTCGCATTTCTGGAACTGCATATGTCACTCACCTGTTGCCTGCGGGGGGTGATAACTATTGGTTCCTAATGTTTGTCCCCTGTCGTTCTTCCTTGGCGTCCTCCCTCTCTCTGTACCCTGGGACGTAACCATCTTTCGAGAGCATTCCTTTCTTTCTCGCCGCTATCTTCAACAGTGTTGCTAACTCCATTAAAATTTGCACTATCACCACCAACACCACCACTAACACCTGCACTTGAACTCGCCAACTTTCTTGATACACTACCTAGTTTAAACACTGTATTGCTTTCTGTGTCCACTTTGAATGTTTCTCCATCTATTTTAAGTTTGTTAAACACAAGCGTAGCGTATTTCCCATCTCTTCGTGCAGACAACATCTCTGTTAATATTTTCCTTTCATGCGACACTTTGTATGAAAACTGTTCGTGAATAATTATTTTAGTATGTTTGAGTTTAGACTTAGCGTCTAACACTTCTTTTTTCTTTGTAAATCTTAAAAACTTTACCACTATGTCGGATGTTTTGCGATCCGCCTTTAAGAAATGCGCCCTTTCAATATCATCACTATTTAACTCTACACCAAGTTTATGCACTATTACATCTTTAACAGCATCTTCACAGTCTTTCCATGAGAGACGACCGTCGTTTTGTACATCTATATTCCGAAATATGAGATTATTTCTTTTGCTTTGGTTCTCCAGATAATCTTCTTTCAATTCTACGTCTGTCAGCCTCTTGCGTAGAAAGTCATTTTCTTCTTTGAGATGTAACACCTCTTCTTCTAAACCCTTTACTTCGGAAGCTAACTGGTTCATCTTCGCTTCGATCCTGTCGACTTTGCTGTCAATGCTTTCTATCTTCTTTATTGCCGGTTCCATGTTAGTGATCTTTTCTAAGATGTCCTCTACCTTCCGTTCCAATGTGTCTTTGTTTGGTGGACCAGGCTGTTGCTCAATATTTCCTATCCACAGTAACACCAACACAATGGCTAAACACACTGCCTTACCTCTCATTCCACTGCTTCGGGATTGCTCTCCGAGTACTGCAGATCTTTTGAACTTAACTCGGTGAAAACTCCCAATTCGGATCCTCCACTGCACTACAGAAATGCCCATGATATGGCTACACTTCGTTCTCTCACGAGAGCAATCGTCAGGTGCGTCCGCTCTGAACGCTGTCTCACGTGAATCTCCCGCGTGCCGATTTGGATAGGAAGTCATTATTAAATATTTTATGTAAACATAATAATTTTTCTGGCCAATTGCTGGTACTTGTATTATAACATCCAAATTCGCAGTTGCAGAATCAAAATTGACTTTCAGGTGTCTGGTAAAATTTCCCATGTCGTCTTCCAGAATAGAACTTCGGAGTCTTGAATTGTTATTTATGATTTCTCGAGCTAGCGCTTGTTTAATTAGGACATCCGTTACAGTATTGTCTAGAATACTTTGTACGATGCTATCAAAGTCCTGCTCTATATCTTGAAAGTTTAAAAGTGTTATAAGAAATCGGTCGTTTGTAGCAATTGAGCACAATAATTTCACTATGCACATTTGAGATAATTTTTTCTACTGCTACCGTGATACTCTGGCTATTAAAGGAAAGGTTATCGTAAATGGTACAATAGCAAAAAGAGAAGATGCATCTCATTTGAAATGCTGTAATAGGTAGGTTGTTGTTCTCTTTTTTCGTTTTGCGTGTAGTGCTTCTCCTTCTGTTGTATAAGAGTTTATCGCTCCCTTCGTTGCTCTGTTGCCTCTCTCTCACTCAAGACAGATGAACTTCCGTGTATACGGGTAGGCGGCGCTTCTTGCGTGACGTCGCGCTGACGTATTTAACTTCAAGGTCTCTCTCTCTCTCATCTCTTAACTGTTGATGGGAATTCTTTTCCCATTGAGCTGCTACAAGCGCTGTGTGTTATAATCTTTCGTGTGTGTGAGAGAGAGAAAATGGATTTTCAAACGTTCTCCCCTTTTTAGTGAATTAGCTATCTGTTTCTTCATGATATTCCGTGATACGACAGATATAAGTTGGATTTCTTGCCTAAACTGTGGGGGAAACCTTACTAAGTATTGGTTGTTATTTACCTTGCTTACAATGTAACAAGTACCCACGTAGTTTTTGGTAAAGCTTTCCAGCATATTTGGAAATTGTATTTAAAATAAATTAACAACTTTTGATTTTCCCGAAATGATATTTGGGAGCGGCGTTTATCGTAATATGCTTTCTGCTTCAAATATATTTTATGCAATTTGTCTTCTATTTTCTGTTGTATGTAATTGATTGTTCCTCTTGTAATTTGCAAACTATGTTTGATTCCGAATTGGGAATCTGTAATAGTTTTTTGGTTAAAGATGTACATTAGAAAATGCGGGCTATATCCGGTATTCATCGATATTTGAGAATTTACCGAGAAAATAGCATATGGAACATACCTTTCCCATAATTTCATATTGTTTTGGACATAAAATTTGAGTATTTGTAGAACCGTGTTCTGCGTCACTTCGGCAAAGCCGTACTTAAATGCGAGTAACTGGGATTGAACTTAAGTTCACATCTGTATTTTTCTGCCATCTCGCGTAATGCTAACTAGAATGTATTGTGTGCTTATGCAGAACCAAAGAATTAAAGCACCATTACTTGAGGATTAGTTCTTGTTCCAGAAAATCTATTACTGTTATTGCTGTCATGGAATCTAGTATTTTCGCTATTACTAGGCGTGACATGCATTCAACTGTTATTTGGACATATTTTTTTGACGTTTCCTTCAGAAACTATCGGTCCAAATGTGTCAAAAATATATTGTTCACCAATATTTCCTACAGATTGATGCAAAAGTTCGCCTTGTTGTTTCTTACGATATGTCTTGTAGCGTTGACATTCATCTCACTTCTTCAAGTGATATGCTAACGTCTGTTTTAAAGATACATAGTACTCTAACAATGATAATCTGTAGAGTTTGTTCAAGCCTGGGCGCCCTGCTATTGGTAACTTATGTATGCACTCAAACCATTGTGAAGTTAAGCTTATTGGTATACATAGTAAATGTATTCCACCTAATTCTGGATGTTTCCTTATTCGACAGAGTACTCCATCTTTTAAACAATAATATTTTAGCGCACGTATTGTTGCTGCATCTTCTGGCTACTGTCCATTTAAGGCTGCAATAATGTAAGTATATGTTTGATAACTTTTCTGTGTTTCTATTAGCATTTCATTGAAAAAGCGTTCCGTTGAGTATGTTATCTGCCAACGCCATGGAACGGAATGCAAGATGGTCTTCTGATGTTACTAAATTGTCTGTGACTTTCTCTTGGTTGGCGGTAGGTCCTTCCTTATTTTCTCCACATTCATCCTCTCCTTCTTGTTCTGTATTTTGATGTCTTCTGTTTGCTCTAATCTTGAGATGAAATCTTCCGGCATATCCTTGCCATTTTTGTGCCTAATTCGAAACTATAATGCGAAAGGAAAATTCTGTACCTGTGTATTTCCCAATTTTATAATTTTGAATTTGTAGAGTTGTTAAACTCTTGTTATCTGTGTAAAGAGAGTTGATGGTTAAACAAGTAATCCCTGTATTTACGTAAACAATAGACAATCCCAGTCAATTCCTTGGCCCAGGTGCTCTACCTTTGTTCTGTCTTTGTAAGCCTTCTTGGGCAGTACGAAACTACTTTTTCTTCGTTCGTAATAGGATTACAACACGTCAGTATACCGCTAAGTTGATAGGTGCTTGCATCTGTGAACGCAGTTTCGTCAACCTGTGAGAGGGATTAGGTCCTCTTTTATTTGTTCGAAGAGTGGGTCGTTTTTGATCCCATTTGAATTTTGAGCCTTTCTAGTAGTTCCTGCTTTAGCATTAGCACACGTTGAAAATAGGTCTCCTAGTCTTTCACTTCAGACTAGTTTTATTGTACTATTCAATCATCAGTGACAGAGAACCGTGCTTTTGGTTACCAGAGTGAATGAAACTTTGTTTTTCAAATACTGCTGAAACTGATTCTCATGGTGGTAAAAATTGTGAATCAAACTTTGTTATTTCTGATGGTATTTCCAGAGTGAATGTTCACTAACTGAAAAAATCTTCTGAATTAAACCCTCATGTTGCTGAAACTGTTTTTTTTAAGTGATGGAAAACTAAATATAACGTTTTATCAATGCGGGATTATTATTATTGAAGAACCTTGTATTTGGGAATCTTTAGACATTTTAAAATGCCTTATTTCGCCTTTAATCTGTGCAACCTGTTTCCATAACATTCCTCACCAGTTAGCGCATGCTTGTCTCAGTTGGGACGAATGAAATTGCACGAACTGAATTTTTGAACGATTGTACTTGAAACGCAGTGTTTGAACCTAGCAAATTTATGCAGATATGTAATGTGTATTTAGCAAAACATGAAAATAGTGTTGAATTTAAAATTCTGAGTTTTATATGTAGGTTATGAAACTTACTTCAACGTAAAGTAGAAAAGGTAAGAGATAAACTAATTTCAAAACTACTATATGGTCCTGAAAACAGTGACTTCGTCATTTGGACTGCTGGTGGGAAAGAAATAAAGATGATGGAGTGTACTTTTTGCAGTGCTTTGTTTATTTTTGACTCATGCATATTAAAACAGTAAAACTTATTTACAACAAAATGCAATTCCTTGTAGCGGATGTACATTAAACGTTACTCATCAGTGAATATATCAGTGGAATACTGGATCTGTTATATCAAAACATTTAATGAAACATGTAAACGATCATAAAACATTTACTGATTATTATGACATTTATAAGAAACAAAAACATTTAACTATTTCAGCGAATATATTTTTAAGAAATGTAGAATTCTTTTTCAAGATACAAAATTTATTGGACAACTAATTCCAACTATTATTGAACAACAATTTTCTCCAGTAAAAACTTAAATTTGTTAAACAGAATATATTATTGATATGCAAGATTTTAAAATGACATCCCATGAATTTAATGCACGTAATTCTTTTATTGTATTAACTGATTGTGCTCTAATGTTTTATTGTATGTTAAAACGTCCATATAAAGCGGTAGAATTAGCAATAGGCTATCAAAAGAAGTGTGAATAGTTAACTGAAAATTTTCACGGATTATGATGGGATATTTTAAATGGTTATAGTATAACTCATATTCGAAGAATAATTGTACAACTCTGCGAAGTTGATGCAGTATTCTTTTGCATATGTACTGAAAAACTGCAATGGATGCAAAAGTTGCTTCAACTAAAAAAAACGCAAAAGATGTAAATGATAAAGGTTGACCTTCGCTTATTTCATGAAATATTAATGTCAATGTGAAGTGTTGTACTTACCATATACCTAAGCAACTGAACGCTTGCTCTAAAAGGAATTGTGTGCAACTTCAAAATTGGTAAAACTTGGAAAGTTCAAAAGTTCTGGAAGATTTGTTCAAAATAAAATAGTAATTTTGTTTTTATACATACACTATTATACTACCACTTTTACAAGTATGAAATAAATTTGTAGAAACCATGTAGAATCTGAATTTTATTTACCCATAAAATGATAATCATTTAAGAAAAAATATTTAGAGATAAATATGTGAATAGAATATGGATTAGCTTTTTAAGGAAAATTAGAAAGATACTTTAATTTCTTTTAAATATTGAAGTTGGAATATTTCTATTGTAAAGAAAAAATTAATTAAAAATACTTTAAGTAAGTAAAAAGTAAAAAAGATACAGAAAATTCTGTTGAAGTAAAAAGTATTTTAAAACAAGTCTTTTCTTTAACTTAAATATTATTTTATAAAGTAAATTATACTTTCTTATTAACTTTTCTTAAACTAAAATATTTCACTAAAATATTTTCTAATATTAATTTACAAAAAAATCATCAAATAAAATGAAATTATTTTCATAAACTTTAACTGGAAAATAAATAATTTTAAAATTTCATTGAAGTGAAAATAAAATACGTTATACTACGTTTTGTTTAAGTATAATGAATAAGTTAAGTTGAATTTTTTATATTAAAAATTAAAACTTTGGTCTTTAAAACTTTTTAAGAAAAAGAAAAACTGTTGAAGAAAAAATAAATAAGTTACAGAAAGAAAATAAATGAAATAAAATTCTGATTAAGGAAAAATGATTTACTATTTTTAAAGTTTTAATAATAACTTAGTAAATAATAAAACCCTGTTAAAATAATTTTAAACTTAGTTGTAATTAAAAATATCTATTTAAATATTCTTAGATGTATATAGTCAAAATATATTAATAAATTTTTCACACTCATTCATCATACTTACGTTCACATTTGTAAAATACTAATCATAATTAAGAAAACTAAGATCAAGTTCTCTCATTTCAAACTTGGGACGGAAAATTAATGTTACCAATAACTTGCTTGAGGCTTAAATGAAAATGGAAAATATGTGGTATATATATATATTTAACTTACATAAAATAAAAGAGAATTACACAAAATATTATATTGTTCAATGATTCGTTAAGAACTAAATTAATCTATATTTCATTTCAAATTTTATTAAATATAAATTAATGTATCATAATACCTTTTTAACTTAAGATTGGGAAAGTCTTCAAAATCGCATATATGCACTCAACTACTTGAAAGTTGGAGAACGATCTTTTTAGTAACTGTTCTTTAATTTCCTCAGCTTCCTGATTTACAATATGTTTAAGCCCTTCATTGAAGAGTTTCTTAGTCTCTTCTGAATTCTCATGGCGTATACTATATTTTCATATATGCCTCTTACTCGTTATTCCATTAAAATACTACTTACAGCACGAACACGTAAATCTTTGTCCTTCTTCCATTTAACATAATTGGAATTATTCTTGATGAAAATTGAAGAGACAGCCACCACATAAAAGTGACCACTGCGAGTCCTGTCCTTGATTCGATGAAATCACACTAACAACTTTGTTCAATACCATATCTTCATTCAATACAATGTTTTCGTTACTGTCGAGTGAATATTGAATATTTTACTGAACTAGCATCACCATCAGTACTATTACTACTACTGCTAGTAGTAGTAGCAGTAGTGGTAGTAGTAGTAGTAGCAGTAGTGGTAGTAGTAGTAGTACCAGCAGAAACAGATAACATATATACCTCTATCTCTTTAAGATTAGCAACGAACTGTTCATCTTGATTGTGAATATTCATGTGCAGGGGAAGGTGAAAATTATTTGACGGATAATGAGGGTCTATCTACGGACATCTATCACAGTGAATCGTCCTTAGGTATAAAAGTAAAATTTGGAAACAGTGGAATAGTGGAAAAGTAAAATAGCAGTGGAAACTCATGTCGTGTGAAAAATACAATTTATGAAGAGTGTATGATTCAAATTATTGAAAATTGGGAATGTAAGGAAAAAATCAGACTATTCTGTCCTTTCTGTTTCTATACTATTCATAATGAACATACATATCTTGAATGTATTAGCATATCTAAGACTAAAGAACATGATGTGAGGAGTCCTAACTGGCAAGCAATGATGCATCCAATTAACTTTTTGCAAATTTACAAAACATGAAGATATTGATAATATCGAACAATTTGAATATGATTTATGCAAATTACTTTTACATAAAGAGGAATTAGTAAACAATATACTAATTCAAAAACAAAATTAAGTAGAAGTTATTACTGATTGAACTTGTGCACTTTACTTTTGAACTTTCAAAAACTTAAATGATCAGAAAAATAGTTGAACTTGTTTAAACTTGTGTTTATACTTACTTTAAATAACTGAAAGATTTGCAAATATGAATGAAGTACGTATTTATTTTTTCGTACGTGCATTTAGTGCTGTTACCGCCCATACAATTCATTTTATCTTATCGTATGTGTATTAAAACGTCGTTTTCTAAAATGGGACACTGACTTACATTTCAAAAGTGTAAATTTATCACTTTTACTGACGCACATACAGAAACATTGTTTCGTGGTGATTAATCTTGTAAAACAACACAGTGATCTTAGAAAGAAAAGATTGATTTTAAGTTTGGTAACTGATTTTCTAATTTTTCTAATCGAAGAAGCAGCCGTCCGCTGATAAAATTTTACTAATACAAATACAAGCTAGAGTTACAACAGATTGGTTGGTTGGAAATATCTAGAGTGTCTAAATATTTCAATCTAAAACTTTTTAATTTAAATTCCCCATAAATTGAACTTGTCTCTATTTCCTAATTGTTGTCTTTATTTTAGTAAAGCACAACATGGAAGTGTGCGTTCGTTGAGTCGATCAGGTAGTTAATTTCATGTAGTTGTCAATTTTTTCATGGAAGAATGGCGAAGATCTAAGATCTTCATGGCATCTGAGCACACTAACAAATTGTTGCCGGTCTTATTTACGATGCAAGGCGAGGCCGATAGGTAGTTAAAGGTAGAAACTCCAGAGATCGTAACGTCTCTCCACTACCTTCTCTTAAATGAATTTAACCTAACCTAAATAAGTTTTATATTCAAGTCAGATCC
Organism: Lepisma saccharinum; assembly: GCA_022664845.1. Classification (NCBI taxonomy): domain Eukaryota; kingdom Metazoa; phylum Arthropoda; class Insecta; order Zygentoma; family Lepismatidae; genus Lepisma; species Lepisma saccharinum. The sequence continues at coordinate 35,486 of JAGDQP010003966.1, read as the reverse complement.
TGCTTAATTCATATTGTTTTACCTCAAGCGCTGTAGCAGGGATGCAGGAAATAATCTTGATTGATTCCTGTTAGTGTGATTAAAGAAGTGTAAAAGTCACTCTCTGTCTTTATAATTCTATTTCTTTTATTTAACGTAGCATGTGGTGACTTTGCGTCACGAATCATTCGCCTGGCAATTGTTTACTAGTCGTGAGATGTATCTTCTTCGTTCTCCTAATGAAACTGCGTTTAAATAAATAAAGTAAATTAGGAATTAATTAAAAGATCGTAATTTATGGCAGCATCATCTCTTTCCACCCGATCTACTGATTGCTAGTTTCTCGGAACGATGAAACCAATTTGTAAGGAAGGTTTTGATAGAAAGAAACAACGAAAGTAAATTTCTGTTTGTTAAACTATAAGAAAATCCTTAAAGTGACCAAGGTAGCGTACTAGTAACGAAATAACTGAAAACTGTGTTTGTATTTTTCTGATTTAATATTTATATAGTAATGTATCATTGTAATCGCATTTATCTTCTTCTATTCTAATAATACTTATAAACTCTAGAAGTGTTTCGTTTTATATAAACAATTCCTTCGGGTTATATCATAATAGAAGTGGCAATCGTTTTATTGCGTGAAATCATTCTTTAAAGCCACTGAAGCTAATAAATCTATCACAAAAAAACCTTTCAGGTATACTGTCCCGCACTGAGCTTACGACGTCCTGATTGCATACGTAAACTGCGTTCTCCCGTAAGCTTCTAAGTATCGATTTCTGATAAGAATATTTGTAATTTCCGAAGTTTTATCTGATAATATTATTTAATCGCCACTGTTGTATCTCGTAGAGAATTGTCTTATATTTCTTAAGTGATCAAAATTGGTAAACTCCTAGTAATAAAAAGGTTTGCCAAAGCATCTCGAGAAGACTTCCACGATAGCGAAGGATATGGAATATTAAGTATTTTTTATTATTGATCTCCCTTATATAAATGTTGCAAGCGATACGTTCCTGGGGAAACCCTATCCCTAATTTGTGCATCTGTTTTGTGACTAATATTCTCTGGCCTTAGATTAAAAAGCCCTAATAACTCGATTGGACTTCTCGTTGAGTCGTTAAACAAAAACGAGTGGCTTCCGTTTATTTCATCAGATTCGTTTCTGATCTATCAGGCATATCAATTTAAGAAACATATATATGTGTTTTGTGGATAACACAACCGAGTTACCAATTTCTTGTATAACCAACACATGCTACAACAGTATTTAACAAAATTAAAAATAATTGAGAACTTATTAATTCTACTTACTTTTAATACGGTGAGGATCAAACTTGGCGTTTAGCTTCCACAGAATATCAACTATAAAATTTACAACAGCAAAAACAATTCGTTCTCTCACTTTCAAAACAAAGGCAGGCAAAGAATAATGCTACGCCGTCAGTTCCTGATGCTTATATAAATGTAACAAGATTTCGATTTTTTTACGGCAACGAAATTTGTGTTCAAAATCATATATATTTTCCTAACTTTTCACATCAGCAAAAACAACTCGTACCTCTCTGCTTTCGGTATGAAAATGAACAGACAATAAAATCTGATCATCTTAATTGAGGTTTTATGGCATATCTATTTGTGCAAACAGCTATTTTACAATCTTTTATATAGTAAACACCATGACAACGAACTGCTGGAATAAATAACATATTTATGAGACCTAAAGGTACTTCTGCAACTTCTAACGGTGATGGCAATCTAAAAAACCTGCAAATTGTTAAAATTTATTTCATCAACATCAAAATTGAATTTCAAAGTACGTGAAATTACATTCTTTTCTTCTTAGGCTTTCAATAAAAATGACTAGCAAGAGTTTTATGATTTTTCCTAAAAATAACAGTAAGCCTCCAATAAAATTATATTGCACTGCTTAGTAAAAAAACCTGGTTTAATGCGCTATTCACATAAGACTATTTTTCTTCTCAAAACGGGTATTAACAATAAAAAAGGTCAAGTTTATTGCAATCTCGCTTCAAAAGAAAAATGATAGGGACCTTTCTAGTCGGCTTTACGTGTTATTACACATAAGTCAAAAAGGAATTCAGACCATAAAAGAGAAATTTTGATAAATTTCTGGAAGCGTTTGTTTAAGATGCCTCTTTCTATTTGCTACAAAAAAGGCGCAAAAATGTTAGCCAATTGCAATTCTCAAGCTTCAGTTAAAGAAAGCGTTTCCATTGGTTAATACTAATGTCAATACAGTAAAGTGATATATAGTCAAAGGGTTTGCCAGTCTCAGAGAAACAGCGAGGTAGTAAATGTCTTTTGCATCTTAGTTTTTTCAAAGAATCGTAACTTCCACTATACATAAAATAACTGTTTAACTTAAATCATGAATCTTAAAATATTTCTTAATAAAAATTATAATGTCTGATACGCTGTAAAAAAGAAAATTTAAAAATCGAAATTAAAGCTATCACACTGCGTTATACGAGCTTTCGCAAGCGGCGGCGCAGGCCGAACGAACGGTCAATGGCGACGGGTGACGGCGGGCCACGACGGCTGCGGTGCAACAAACGGTACAACATGGCGGATGGCAATAAATATTAAAAATAATAATAAAAAATCCAGCGAATCCAAAAATCGAGATTGTTTATCACATATCTCTTCTTCTATTAAATATACAACCTTCTAAGTTCTAGGGTACTTGCGTAATATCTCATACCAAATACAACGTCCCAGGTCTAATCGCTAAGGCTGCAAACCGGTTTGAAATTGTAAAGATGTTGGTCCTCTCCTACTTAGCTACACTGTGTAAGACTTCAAAATACAAAACAACAGTGAATGCTGAAGAGAGTGAAAATCTTCATTAAAAAAAAAAGAATGCTGTGTGAATGTGACTTCTGATTAAAAACAATTGATAAGATAGAATTCTGAAAGTCAACCTTGTGTAATGATGATAGCAGCAGGTTAATCAGAGTAGATTTAGATTCATCTAGTCTCTCTGAACTTGCTATAAGTTAACATTTTTTTCTTATTACCGGGAGTGTGCAAGCGGAACATTTTTTCTGCCGAAATGGGACCGTGATAGGAAAAAATAACTTCACGAACACAATGAAGTTTTCAGATAGAAAATCTTTGGAAATCTGTCACCATTCAGAATTTCCCGATATTTAGAAACTTTAAGATGTATCAACACATCCGACTCTTAAGGATTCTTGAGATATTTGCACTCTCCGAGTTTTGAGGCTTCAAGAAGTCTAGGAATTTCTTGAGTTTCGGATATCCACCCAGAGTAATCCCGCCAGAGCTCCTAAAGGTCCGATACTGATGAACATCTCAATTTTGAAATTTTTGTCAAAAAGACGATAGAAATACAGTCAGCAAACAAAATGCTGACGGATTCCTTGCCTAAACTATCATATTTAAAACTGTGAGTAAATTGAATTCTCTTTCTATATCTTTAATTTAAAAAAATCTTTTATTCCAATATGCCAAGATGAATTTCTGCATAATAATGTTCTAACTAGTTTTTTTTTTTTTTGCGTTTCTTCATTGTTTGCAGCAGTATTGTTTTCTCATTGTATCCTTACTCACTTCCTCATTATGTAATTTTTGTATTCAACTTTTCCCTTTCTCCTCCGAATCTACATTTCGATGACTCCCGAATGTTCTTTCATCACTTTTTCTCTCCGTTTCATGTAGATAATCTCATGTGTTCTTGTCTGTGTTATTTTGTAACACCCTGTATATTTATTATATTATCTTAATCACCCAGGATGATTTTAGTGGGGGGTGATAGTAGGCAGATTGTTGGTGGGGAAATCCCCGATTACCCATGGCATAGCTATATGATCTCATCTATTTGCCCATCTACCCATGAAAAAAAGTATTCTGATTTAATTTCTTTTTCTTTATATTTCTTGTCTTTATTCTCTTTCGCATATCTATACTGAGAAGCTAATTGAAAAATCGAAAGAAAAAACGGGAAATTTAATTCTGTTTCGCAAACAATTCTACTACCGACAAAACTATAAGTTAATTTATAAAAATTATTGCACCCCAGCGTTACTTCCTTGCTCACCGGAACAGTGAGCATTTAGATATGGCTCAAAAAGCGCAGTTTCTGCCTTTCTGGATATATGTGTGTGGTTGGGTGTATATAGTATGCGAATTACACCTTTTAGCCGGGGGGATAAAATATAACGCACGAATTTCAGCATGCAACCTATATATATAGGGTGGTTCTCGAAATCTGTAACAGGGTCAGGTCATATCTCAGCTCCTAATGCACACAAATCTTTGAAACAAAGAATGTTAATACTAAAGTGCATGTGCGCAATCACGTGGTGATGCTTCTGAAATCAAGGGCGTCTCGGGAATACCTCTACGGGGAGGGGACAACTTCAAAATTTTACATGGCAACAAAGGTTGATTTTGCTCCCATTGAAATAAACACGAAATCTTGAACAACTTTCAGGTGAAACATTTTTAAATATCGTCAGTTACAAGAGCTACTTGATAAGTTAGCTGTTGACCTACTAATTACCTCTTGTAGTTGCCAAATGTTACGATATAACCACCACTTCGGTTTCTGAGGAACCGGAAATCACCATCCATTTCCAGTGGTTCGATTCATTTTTAGAATCGAATCACTGGAAGGTGATTTCGGTTCCTTCTTGGAAAGCATTTTTATCGAATACAATCTGAACTAAATATGCTATTAAACATAACTAAACCGAATTCACTTAAACACCAATTAATGTAAAATATAACGTAGAAAATAAACGGTAGAAGTCGAGTTTAATCTAGTGACTCAGTTAGTGACCGTGGGAACGTGGAGATTAGGTAAGGTTAGATACGGTTATGTATCTTTACACTTTCATTTATTTGTTTAATAATGTAAAAATACATAACCGCACCTAACCTCTACGTTCCCATGGTCGCTAATAAAGGCAAAGTCGGGTTTAACCGAGTACTCGGTTAAACTCGACTTCTACAAAATAAACGTAAGATTAAATTAAAAAGAATATTATTAAACGAAATAACATGGTAATTAATAACAACACGTTGTGCTCCTACTGTAGATTAATATGATAATCACCAAGAAAAGTGGAGGGTTAAAATATCAGTGAACTTATTATTAATATGATCGATTTTATCGCATTTGCAGTTATGAAATAAATAATTTGAAGGTCGTTATTTTCACATAACTTTGAAAAGAAACTTGGTAAACCAGGTGTTCCTAAAAACGTCCACCATTTCTTCCTGATTTTGGAATTTTCATTTGGGATGTAATGCTTTGCTGATATAGATTAATAGTATCACTAACATTTGCTAACATCTCATAATATTTAAGAATAAAATATTAAATCACTCGAACACGAACACTGACTTTATTTCGTTAACACACAATTGTACGTTTTTGTAATGAGAAGATTGTTTAGAATTGTTAATTATGAATTTAAATATTTCTTGTTATATTTTTAATCTTTTTTAAATTTATATTGTTATAAAGAAACGAAATAAATTTATTCATGAGAATACAATGGAAATCATAAAATTTAAATAGTAAAATGCATTTTAACGAAAACATTATTGTTTACTAAATCGATACTAACGTGATTGAACGATTCTATAGAGCCGGAATAGAAATAAAGTAATGTGATGTGTTCAAATGAACATAATGAAGTGAATATAATGGAGCAGCTGCACTATTGGATTGCCGAAATGGGATTGTTATACTCAAAGGCAAAATCTTTTATTGGCAACGCTGAAGAAAAAAAGTGAAGTGTGAATTGCGTAAAACAATACGAGAACATGCGTATTTCCAATCCTCCTGGCTCGTGCTGCGTTTTAAACGGAATTACAGAAGTGTGTGTATGTGTGTGTGAGTGCTAAGAAATATTTTAGTAGTGTTTTTGGAATTGTTTTCAAATGTCTGTTTACCACGATGAAGTAGAAATAGAAGACTTCGAATACGACGAAGAAACAGAAACGTACTATTATCCTTGTCCTTGTGGTGACAGGTTTCAAATAACCAAGGCAAGCTCTTCAAATATCGATAAGACAAATTTTTGCTTTGATATTAGGGTTATGATGCACTTGGTTGTAGCCATATTTTATTGTATGGACTCTTTAAACCACTTATTGCTTTGCAAATAATTTACACAGGCTATAAACACAGCGACAACGTGCAATCCAAAATAAAGTTCACGAAAAGGCATGTGTTATTCTTATTTAGTTAATTACGCAATCCAGTTGATCAGTATATACAAACATGGCACCATACGAAGGAATACACGTGGCGTCATTTGTTTTGAATGACACTATTTTGCAAAAATTACAGACAATGCCGAGTAAGTGAAGACGGGCTAGTCAAAGTTGCCCGCCGTCATAGGCCCGGAAATAGAAAAAGTCCTACGTACTGCCCGGAAATAGAAAAAGTCCTACGTACTTTTCTCTTTCCTACTTCCGCGACTCAAAGTTTTGTTTTATATAAATTTTCAAAATTTCCAGACATGTTGACATTGTTTCTCGTGTGTTTTTTTTTTTTACATTTTATGGTTGCCACGGAATGCACCATACCCAACATTAGTGTGATGTATGTCGTTACGGACGTGATTATTTTTTATTTCGCAGTGCAGATCTTGAACGTGAAAAGCTTATGGGCATGTTTCGTGCGCTAGAAATAATGGAAGCATAGGTTCATACTCCTATACTATAACGGGATAAATTTTATGTTACCTACCCCCAGCTATTGAGACATATGTAAGTTTTACACTCTATACAGCTGATTTCCTTGTAAATAATTATAACAGACACTATTATGGATACATGGCACAGTCAGCAATCCAAAAGGTGGTACGAAAGGCCATGTATGTCTATTATTTCGTTAAATATCTAGTTTAGTTGATCACCTTCCGGAAATATGACGGAGAAATATTCATGATGTCACTTCGTTTTATGAATGACTGTTTTTGCTACAAAAATGACTGAAAGTATGTCAAGCAGGCGAAGGGAGTTCTTTATTCACACCATGTATTCGATCTGAACGCGGATGCGTTAAATAATAATAGTCTCGAACTTTCCGCTCTTCTACTTTTTATTTCACGCTTCCATAATGTAAAACTAAGTTATATTTTGTGTTTCAATACTTCCAAACACGTTGGAAACTCCTGTTAACTTTATATTTTCTGGGGTAGATGAAATAAGATTTACCCCTATAACTATATAGAATATTGTTCCTTACTGTATAGGAGTTAAAGTAACTTAAAATTGGTCCGTTTTAATCACTTCATGGCTCCGCCCAATACTCTTTTTTTTATCATCATATTCAGCCATTTTCTATCCACTGCTGGATGAAGGCCTCCCCTTTTCTTTCCACATATCTAGGACTGATGCTATCCTTATCCATGTGACTCCTGAAAATCGCTTGATTTCATCTACCCATCTCGCATGTGGACGTCGTCTCCGTTGTTTCTTCTCTCTGGGAATCCAGTGTGGTACATTAATTTTGTCTTCCATCTGTTCGTCGAGCTATGTTACCGGCCCATCTCCACTTGGTCGTCTTCGCAGTCTTGATTACATCCTCTACCTTTGTTTGTGCAAGAATCCATTCATTTGTCTTCCTGTTCCTCCTAGTTGTTCACAACATGAATCTCTCCATTGCTCTTTGTGTGCTGCTTAATCTTTGAGTCGCTTGCGTATTCAATGTCCAAATTTCACAGCCGTACCTCATTGCAGGTAAGACACATCGATTATAACCCCTTTACGCTTGAGACACATTGGTAGTTTGATTTTGAAAATAAAGTGTGGTCTTCCAAACGAACTCAACGGCATTTTATATGTTCTATTTATTTCATCCGTCAACTTGGCATTCGAAGTTTTGAGCTGGCCTAGGTAAATATACTCATCAACTATGCCCATTGTCTCTCCGTTCATCTTTACTTCCTTCTTTGTAGCATGTTGATTGTACATTACTTTTGATTTACTTAAATTCATTTTAAGGCCTATTTTCGAACTCATTACACAGCTCTTCTACTCTGGTTTGTAGTTCTGCACTTGAAGCAAACAGGACTATATCATCAGCGAATCATAGGTGATCAAGATATTCGCCATTGAACTTTATTCCAACTTCATCCCAGTTTAAATTTTGGAACACTCCCTCCAAGACATCTGAAAACAGTTTTGGATGAATTTAATCTCCGTGCCTTAATCCTTTTCCAATTTTAAATATTTCGCAGTAACTTGATGTATGCACTTTCGATGCCTTGATGTTCAACTGATTTAAGTACTGGTGCCAGGGAGACCCAATCGAAAGCCTTTTCAAAATCAATGAACCCTAGATATAGTGGAAGTTCATATTCATTAGACCTTTCCATAATTTAATTCAATGTTTGTATGTGGTCCATTGTACTAAATCTACGACGAAATCAGACTTGTTCCCTTCCCTGGTTAAAATCTAACTCTCGTTCAGTACAATTCAAAATAGCTTTGGTGAACATTTTGTATAGAACTGACAGTAAACTAGTTGATCTGTAGTTCTCGATGCGTTCTTTGTCCCCTTTCTTGTACAACAATGATGATAGCATTATTCCAACTTGAGGGTATTTCTCTCTTCGTCCGGCACATTGTGAATAATTTAACAAGTTCCTCTTTTCACCTCCCCATTTAAACATCTCTGCTGTGAGTCCATCTTCTCCTGGCGATTTTCCGTTCTTCATCCCTCGAAGTACTTTATCCATTTCTTTCATTACGTCTGGGACATCTACATCATTTTCTTCTGAATCATCTTTTCCTAGTTCTTCGTCGGAGTAGTACAATTCTCAGAATATTTTTTTTTTTTTATTCCTTATTTCGTGTTACGGTCCCGTCTGGTCTCTTAACTGCAATTATTTACTTTTTCTCTATCTTGAGGTTTTCTTCAGGCTCTTGTTTTCTTCGATTGTATTTTTTAAAAGGATGCTTGTTGTATCTTCATATATATATATATATATAAAATGCAATTTAACCTAACGTGGACCTACGTAGCATGTTGAATCTGAAGCCAAAATAATAAAATTACATGGAAAAGATTTACATTAGAAGCTTAATGAAGTGATTACAATGGAGCAGGCCGAAAGTAACATTTAGCTGAACAACCTATATGTTTCACTTGGATCTATGCCACATTGACCTGAGTAATATATCTATTTATTTCAGTTTTACATTTCCATCCAGTTTTCTATTTTATTTGTTAGAAGCGAGAGCTCCACTTTAAAAACCGATTGTTGGCTGCACTTTCCGAGCTTGAGCATAACTTGCACCTTGGTGTAAGTTGGAGCGTCCCTTACGTAAGCAGCAAGTTTGCTATTTTTAAAATAAATTGACGTAATCTGAAGTCAGGGATAAACATTAGGTGAGGTCAGCCAACTGTACGCCACAGTACCATTGATTTCCTCAAGAAATTCAATCGAAGGACAGTTTTTTAAAACGTTGGTTAGAGTTTTTTTTTTAAAAATATAACTACATGATGTTTCTTGTGGCAATTCTGACAAGTCCGTCGTGCGGTGGATGGACATTACTGGATACGCCATGAAGCTCCGCCTTGGTCACTTTCTTCTGTGAGTACGAACACGAGATGGAGCGAGTGTTGAGGTTCGTTAGGGTATTTTTTATAACCACGTTATTACCTACCTGCGCTACACGACGCCATTTGCGTTCACTTTTCCTGTCTTACGTACTACTCAGTTGTTGCATATGAAACCCCCCTCCTTTAGTATAGTACCATACGTTTCAGTAACTTGTAACAGGGTTGATAAATCACTAAGGAACAGAATATGAAAACGTTCTTAAAACCTTCCTGTACTGGCTGTATCTGAAAGAGTGAAGAGAAAACACTTCCAGTTTACAGCAACTGTACCTCGTGTGATAATACACAGTAGCACCTCATATTTTTTGTTTACGAAGCCTATATTTAGATAAAGATTTCGTAGGTGGGAGAGACTACAAGATGTAGAAACCTCCTCCAACAAGGGCATGATAATAAAAACACCATAAACTAGATTTGGTTAGGTAGTTCTATTTGAGCAAACCGCTTTGTCCATTTTACTACAGTTTTACGTATGTTATACAATAACATGCGTACTTGTAACACTTCAATATACCTAAAAATGAATGAGTACAATCACAAAAAGTACATACATTGCTTGAGGAGTATTATTTTACAATAAATCAAAATGAACCCATAAATACTGTAAACTGACCGATATTAAAGTTTTTGTGCAATGAGAGTTCAAAAACTGCCAATTATAGAGTTACAAAGTAAGCAATTTCCATATTAATACAATATTTACTTCTCCACCGACGGTGCTTTTGCAATTTTTAACCTGATTGGAGCGCTCACTCTTCATTCGAGTAGCACCATGTAGTAAACCTAGGCATTAAAGGTGTACGGCTGCAAACTTCTGCTATTATATTACACTTACGTGATTAATCCCTGTTTCTTTCCACGTTCTCGATACCACTAACAAACATCGTTAACATTTCTTGTGTAATGTTCATAAATTAGGCTGACCACATCTATAGTTCAGTCAGTTCTGCACAAGCAAAGAACCGATGCTGAATCATTTCAAATCAGGGTTGGCTGGTTTAAACGAGTTTTTTTTTTTCAAAAAAACCAACTAGTTTAAACCCCCCCCCCCCCAAAAAAAAAGCAAAAATGCCACAAATAGTGTGAACTTTATGGTGACGATTCCACATATTAAACCATCTGCGTTAATTTTGTAATTTTCGCCTTGTAAACAAGGGGCCCGGGTTCGATTCTCGATGGGACCACAGAATTTATCTAAAGTGCAAGCCAGTAGTGGTTCGGTTGTCAGTGTAAGTAGTAGGTTGTGTCCTTCATAACCTTGCTGTTACATAAGGACGTTAAGCCTAAGTATCTTTCTGTTTGCATGAATGCTGTTAGGGATTGTATTTATATATAATATATAACACATTTAATATTGGTTAGATTGCTTATTCGGTCTCAATAGTAACGGTGCAATCTACAAATTCTATAAACTGAAGCGGCCTTAGAATCTCAGAGAGCACAATCTATAATTCTCTAGACACAACATCACATATAAAGTACAATAGAAATAACAACACATGCACAAGATATCAGATTAGTATACTTTACGTTTACCAATGCAAGCATACATGTAAGGTTAGAGTTAGTTACATTAGGTTAGTTTCATTTAATAGTCTTATTCTTCAAAGTATAGTAACTAGCTCAAGGTTCATACTCCAAGCATCGAAGTAAACCGTAATTGTATAGATATTCCATATCTCCAGTTACATTAGGTTAAGTTGCATTCGTTTACTGTAAGTTAGATAACTAGCTTACATGCATTACTTAAGTATCGGCACAGTTCATTCATGTACTCTGTACCTGTAGCACATCAGCCTATTTAACGTACACATATTAACATGCACTATTGCAAAATAGCTATGTGGATAATGCTTCAGGCGGTTAACCAATTCGTATAGACATACTGTAGTTATCATACGTACACAGAGATATTTCTGTACTATCAACCCTGTAGTAAACGAAGTATAGTAAATACATTGAACTTACTTGAATATGATTACTCCTTAAATTACAGGAGAAAACTAGTTACTTCCAGTATTAAATCCTCCTCAGATTTCAGTACAATCCCAAATGGATATTATCTTCCATAATTAATGAATAAGTTCATTTATACGTTAAGTTATACTTTCTTTTTCAAATGAACGTTATTTCTTCAAGAATCACTAAATATGGTACACACATTATTGTACCAACAGCAAGCTTTATACATTCAGCTGTTGATTTCATAAAATGTTTTGATGAGTAACAAAACTGGAATGATCAATTTTCCGTAATGCGGGACGCCATGTTTAGTTCGATTCATTTCCAACAAATGCCTGTTATTTCATAGAGAAGCCAAAGTTAACTTTGCTTAAATATATTGATAGAAGTTGGCAAAATTTATCGACTGCGTCCAGTGACGTGCATGGTTATTATGCAGTTGCAACCAAAGTAAACATTCTAAGTATTCTTTTGTTCTAGTAATGTTTAGTATTGATAAAATACACCGAAATTCCGTACAAGATTTTTTCTAAAAGAAACCGAAGAGACGAATTTAAAATGAAAAGTTTTTTTCTGTATCTATATGTATGGATGGTTCAGAGCCAGAGTGAACTCAGATAATTCGTAATATCTTTATTCACTTCTTCTATTAATATGAAAATTAAGTCCATGTATTTCTGACTTAATGAACTAGCTTGGACTAAATTAGATCTATACTCTGTAGTCTTTTGAAATCGTCAATTTATTTTAATAATGTGTATAACTCGATTAGTAGGTGTTCGTGATGAAAATTGGCGTGATGTTGCCCAGGATACAATCCAAGGCGAATGTTTGTTACTGCGGCGATGAACTTGCGAGTTCCGTAAACCATAGATTTAGTTAGTATAACTCGGTACAGTGATTTCACTTGTGCAATTGTGTACCTTTTTGTTCTTCTGAAGTGACTCTTAATAATTATATTCACAAGTATGCAAGATCAGTACAACATATTTCTATCAGGTGTCCTCCGTGGATGAGTCGGTATCCCGGGTTCGAGTCCAGGTGGAGGATAATTTCTCTCAGGTGCGAACCGAGTAGTGGTTCGGATTTCACTTTAAGCTGTAGGTTCCATCCTTCATAAGGACGTTAAGGAGAAACAAACTTATATGTCCATATGTAATATAAATAAATAAAGCAAAGTATTTAAAACCAAGAAACCTCGTTTAAACAAACAAAAAAAAAAGTTTTTTTTTTAAATTGTTTTTGCCAACTCTGTTCGAAATCAATTTACTCGAAGTGGATCGTTCAAAACAATTAAGGTTGTACTAAGTTGATTCCAGTTCCGCAGAAACCTATCCGTGTTCAAAATAGAAGTCAATTATACAGAAAAAATGCAGATCATTTATATAACCTAACCTTCTCAACCTAGCTGTACATTAAGTTAAGGTACATTATAATCGTATTCGGGGTTAGATAAGTTTAAATTATTTAATTTAATGTCTTTGATTTAGGTTAATCTGTACTTTCTTAATTTGTGCTAGCTTAAGTTTATCTTTGTTAAGACTGAATTTTTTAATTTATGGATAATCCGTTCAGCCTTGCCGCTTCTGAAGATTTCTGGTAGTTTTTTTAATTATCTTCTATCCATATTCCACAATTTCGTCCACGTTTGTAAAAAATATTCGGTAATACTGCAGTTAGCTACTTATGCCATGGAATACTGGAAACTCCTAAAAATACAACGGTTTGCTTTCCTATGACCCATGAAAGATATGTAGTAGAATGCGTGAAAATAGGGCGTAATGTGGAAGTCCTGAGGTAATCATTGGTCGAAGAAACCCCGTGTTTAGGTCTCTTTTATTAGCTATATTTTCTCTTATGTAGCATGCAGTGCAGTTAAAATAATTTTTCATTATTTTTTTTTGTTATGTAGAGTGGTGAATCTGTCCTAAAATCAGGGGGTGATATTTGAACGGTAACGTGTATGTTTCTGTCTTTTGACTGCTGCGGAACATGTGCAGTTTTCTTTTCGTCGTGCTGTTCAGGTTCCAGAGATGAAAACTATTATTAAAAGATTTGTTATCGGCATGCAAACTTTGAATCAATATCATACAATATTATGTATTTGAATAAGATATAATGAAAAAATATGAATGTATAATCACTTACAAGTGTTAGGTTAATTGGGCCAGGTATCAGTTCGGTGCTTCTTGGCATACTTTCTTCTGGAGGCTAATGTCATGAATTGTGTGTTGAGTAGAAAAACGATGAAGTTTTCTATTCTTTCTGCGTTAATTTACCTTTTTTTTTCTTCTTCTAATTTAGACACATTTCATGGTGTTTATCTCCAAATGAAGACGGGCATATAAGCGCTGAAACAGTTTAGATATTATTAAATGTCTCACACATTTATAAGTCCGTGTATGTCGCCAAACGTAAGTACATTTAGTAAATTTGTACAGTCTACTGTGCAGTCATGGTTTATGTATTATTATTATTATTCAGATCAGTCCCGTTCAATTTTATTAATCCTTAAACTAAAATTTATTATTTTTGTTGAATCTGTTGAGTGAATTCGTTCGGAATAGGACCCCAAGAGTGTGAAACTTTTCGCTCGTCAAGCCCATTCTTTATCAAACAGTTTCATTACTTACAGGTTATGCTACAACCTCCGCTGTGGTATACGCCGTACAGGATTGAGAATTCGGGCCCAAAGTTGGCAGGCTACATGTGTATTTTGGAACTGTATTTGTAGTAAGATTTATTTATTTCTGAAGATTAATAACACAGACAAAGGCTCGATGCAAATCTTTTTAATTGATGTGTTCTAAACTTAAAAGCTGGAAGTCAGCTACGCAGGAATATAACTCTTGTATATATCTTACTGCGAAACCCCAAAACTTGTACATATCAGTTCTCTGTATATATAAACAAATATTTTCTACTTCTTTTGTCATATCTCAGGTTCACACAAAGCTAGCTACCTACTTTCTTCGTCGGTCTTAGAACAATGTGTAGCACATGCTTCTACGCCAGAATTATACATTTCCACCAACGTATCATTAAATTATCGCTGCCTCCTTAAACAACATTTTTCTTTGATTACAACTGCTGTTACATTCGATTCCACAACTTGGGTACTATTTACTGGAATTAGGTGACATTTTTACAGGTAATACACAAAGATCATGGCTGCTGTCTCGTTGTAACCTCGTGGACACTTTACGTGTGCTGTTGCTTTGTAATTCTTCATGTCTCACAATAACCCCGTGGATCTCATAATAGCCCCACGCAGTGGCTATTATGATACATACTTTTTTCCCCTCTAAACTTGAAGACATCCGGCAATTTTGTCACGTACAGTTTAAATTGTCATATTATGTCTTAGAATTTGAATTTTATTTATGGCCTTTAGGCATCTAAGGCTCAGCCAGGGATAGGGGAGGGAAAAAGATTCGGGAAGGTGTTGGCCAGGGTCTATGTTGAAGGTGCCATACCGGTATTTGCCTGGTGTGACTGAGGAAGAACCTGAGCCAGGATGGTCGGCCGCTGGGCTGAAACCCACGACTTCCCGAATGCTACGCCAAAGCTCTACCACTGAACTACGGCGACTTGGTATATTATGTCCTACTTTACGATTTTTTTTTTTTACCGGTGTAGCTTTATTCGGAGAAAAGTTACACCAACAGGTTTATACGTATTTGTATCATAATAGTCCCACCAGACCCTACTTTTCTTTTTTTCTCGTTTTCAACTAATGTTTTCACAGCTATAATTAGAATGAAGGGCTATATTACTTTGTTGATGACGTGTTGTTTAAAATATTAATAGTACTCTTTGTCTTTCCAGGAAGAACTGAAAGCTGGCGAGGAAGTCGCTGTGTGTCCTAGTTGCTCCTTGATAGTGAAAGTTATTTATGACGCTGTAAGTAAAAGCATGCCGAACCAGCTTCGTTTTTTTTTTTTTTTGAATATATATATATATATTTGGAAATTTTAGAAACTGTCCACTGTCATTCACTTGGAAATTACGAGACAAAGGTGTTAGTATTATAACAACTAGCTATCATGAGATTCGACATGATGAAGAGCTCCGTATCGGAATGGGCGTAACGTCATAGTACTGTTACCTTCCATACAATTAAAGGTATTACCTATACGCCACTGCTTTTCTAAATATTTAATTTTACATGTACATCTTTCTGGTTGTATGACCAGTAATTTCCGAGTTACTCACAGGAGACGAAATTACCGGAATACCTACTAAAAATACTATTCGATTCTTTCTAATGATAGGCTGAGGAGGTATTTTCTGATGTTGCCTTCAAACTTTAGAAATCCTCTTGTACAGCTATGGACCAAAGTTTTGACGCATGTCTGTAACTGAATTTTCTGATTTCAAAAATAATTATCGTATATAATTGTTGACTTGCAGAGATAGGCACAATCATGTAACTTACCTTTGTGGAGAATATTGTTCTGTTTGATTGGCAAAATAACGTAAATCGAAAAATCACACCGAGTTGCATATCGTTTTATCGTAGAGAGGGATATTTTTGTAGGTCAACTGGATTCATTCATCTTTATTTTAGTTTTCGTTACTAGATTCCAAACACGTAAGAACACCTGTGGTAATTTGGGAAAGATTACCTGAAGACACGCCAAAACTTTCCTCCATAGCTGCAAAAGTTGATTATTTATTCAGATCTTCGGGTATTTGCTTTATTTCTTATTTAAAGTTAATTTATCCATGTTACTATTGCTAGTTATCTTAGAAGAAGATTTATAATTCCGTTACTTATCCAGGTTTATACTATATTTCCGTCACGTTTTTGTTACAGTTTTATAATGTTTGCGTAATTTAGATCAGTTTTTATGCGTCACTATTAAGAGATTTTTTTACCTTTGTTACCTTATCTGAATTGTCTCAGTAGTATCATTATTCTGATTTTCTACTAAAATATTAATATTGATACATTATACAAACTGTGTTCTATAACTTTCGTGAAGCCACACTACTCACGCAAATAGTTTTTTCTTTTCCTTTCCTTCTTTACTAGTAACTGAGGTGGTTCCTGAGAATATCAGGAACTGTTGTAGTAATATGTCTTCTTAATGTTGAATAGATGTATTTTATTTATGTTGATTTCCGATCTTTTTTATTTCTTGATACCTTTTTCCTAGTTTATTTATTTTTGCTACAATTACAAGAACTCATTACTTTTGAAGAAAGTCATGATGCGCTGAAGACTAAACGAATGCTAATTGGTACTTACCGGCGTTGATAAGTAGTCTTCAAATGATGAAATTATCTCTCACTTCTCGTTTCGAGAGCTAATAGTGCTCTCATGATATATATATAAAAAATAGCGTAGATGTTTGTTGTAAGAAGAATAGAAGGAAGTGAAATAAAGTTTAAGTAAAAGCACTGGTACTTAACATGTCTTGGACTTCTGTAAAGGTGAAACAGTGGAACCAAATACGTGATTGGTGAAGGAGTTAAAATTGACATGGTAAATAACTAAAGGTGAAACGCTGCGGCTGGTGGTTAAATTGTTCACAAGATGCCTTACGTTACAGCAATTTAACCAGCAGCCGCAGTGTTTCACTTTTAGTTATTTATCATATCAATTTTAACTCCTTCACCAATCACGTATTTGGCTCCACTGTTTCACCTTTACAGAAGTCTAAGTACCAGTGTCTTTTCTTTTCCTTGTTTTCGTAAGCTTTATGTCACTTCCTTCTGTTCTTCTTACAACAGACATCTAGGCGTTTTTTTTTTTTTTTCTGTGATTGAGAGTAACATTAGCTCTCGAAACGTTAGAAGTGAAATTTCATCAAGACGACTAATCAACGCCGGTAGGTACCAATTATTACTTTTGATATTTTAGTATTTTCTGTTCCTCTTTATTTCACAATTTTGTATTTTACTTTATACACAACACATGCACAGCTTGTTGTTGGATAGATTAATATATCTTATGCTAGACAAAATACAGTTTTGTAGATTTTGTTTACAGATACAAGATGGCAAAATAAGGTGAAAGAATGGTACATAGTAGGGTGTACAAGAGCACCACAAACACACAAGAAAAGGGTCAACGTTTCGCAGAATCGTGTTCACATAATAGGAGAGGATATGGACAGAGAAGACCCATGTTGCTGACCTATTCTATATTATAATAGGTCAAATTTGAATAGATAAGAAAGGGATTGTACGTACATTATATTCTAAGGAAAATCGCAGTGGACAAATCCACACTTAACACAAAGAATAGTCACTAGATATTTCGATTTAGGTCATCTTCATTAGAGCAAAGAATGTAAGTTTATTGAATAAATATTGTAGATATAAACAACAAGATGGCGGACGTCCACATAAAAAAAAAAATCCACGTCCGCCATATATATTTTGGACAGAGAGAGAGAGTGTTCCTCTCGATATTGTTGCAAATTATGAATTAAGGTCCATTTTAAATTCGTAAATTGTTGCTGTGGAAAAAGACTTAGTAAGACGTATCCTACTTTTATATTGGGTTTACTGGTTATAAAGTCTATCGATAATGAATGATACGCTGGATGTATGGGATAACAAGAAGATACAGAGTGAGAGTAAGAGGAACAACCAAGATTCTAGAGATACCTAAGAGGATACAAGAAAGAAGACTGAAGTGGTATGGACATGTGATGAGAAGAACAAATGACTATGTAGTCAGAAGAGTGATGACAGTGAAAGTGGAGGGCAAGAGAGGAAGAGGGAGACCAAGGAGGAAATGGACGGATAGAGTTAAGAAGAATCTCTGGGAGAAAGGTCCGTCAGGGGAAGAAGTTCAGGACAAGCTTTTGTGGAGAAGACTCATGAGATACGTCGACTCCACGTAGGTGGGAAAAGAGGGAGAGGAGGAAGAAAGTTTATCGATAGTGGTAGAGTGATGCATATTCTGCATTTGATACATTAAAAGAAGATATGATTGATATCTTTAATCAATTGATTAGTTGAACTGTTACAATATTGACTGTCCGAAATGTTGATTTTATGTAGATGTTCCTTCGTGATATAGTAGAGTCTAGATCATGAAAGCCTTCTGTCCAGCAGCCGGACCCCCTATTGCGGTTGCGGTTTACCAAACATTGAGACTTACCGCTAGTAAGAAATTTTCTTCGGCGTTGCCACTTTCTCAAAGTACATGGCAGAAGCTTGAACTCTTCTCCTCCCCTCGTGAATGCAACGTACTTGAGCGACCGCAGAGAGGGAAAGGAAGACAAGAATGTTAAAGAAAGAAGTGGCAACGTTTCGGTCTAAAACCTATGGTGACCTAAGGGCGTCTTGTGCTGGATGAATCTTTATTCTGTTGTGATCTTTAATGTGATAACTTTTTTTGCGTATTGTTTTGGTGTTTGTGAACCAAGGTTTGTTTAGCCAGTTGGGGAGTTGATTGTTCCAGTTTATCCGTTGCTTTTTATTTTATAGATCAGGTTCATTCAATGGAGTTTGATAGTTGTCACATTAGAGAGACTGAATCCTTGGCTAATTGGTCCATTATTCAGCAGGAGCCCTGTTAACCGTCCACCACTTAACCGGACCCTGCCCAGATAACGAAATAGCCGGTTAAATCGAATTTATAGAATACAGTATGCACCACTTCGTAAGATGAGCAGAAAAAAATTACAAACACTAAAACACATATTTACTATATTATTGCCCTTTTTAAACCTAAATAATTATAAACTTTATCTTTAAAAATACATATTTAAGGAAGGAAAATATTGTATTTTAAAAGAAATAAATAATTTTCTTCCTCAGCAGAGTGGCTGGCTCTAGAGAGCGTTTACTGTATTTGTATCCGTTTAGTAAAAACCACATGTCACCATCATCTTATATGTATACAGCCTGTCCCTGAAATTAAGACTCAAACTTCGGGAACTGATTACTTACGTCTAAACAATAAAAAGAAAAGGTTTCTTTGAAGAAATGTGAGGCGCGTGGCGTTTCTGAGCTACAGGCGCTCAAAGTGAAGGCATATCGTCACAAATGACATCATAGTTCGACACATAATGACGTAAACAATGTCTGCTTAGCAAATTACGGTTGAAGTACTACCCAGTACACCTCTTTAAACTATGTTCATGATTAATGCAATCGAAAGGGGATTTCTATGCTTGTCCTGTTAAACCATTTAATTCCTTGACAATGAAATTCTTACGTTGCCCAATCTGTGTATTTGACACTCCCTCAATCATAAACATTATATGGATGTATCGTGTACTATTTCGACTGTGTTTTGCTAAGCCGACACTGCGTATGTCGTTATGTGTCGAGATATAACGGCATTTGTGACGATGCTTCCGTAACTTTGAGCTCCTGTAGTTTCGAAACTACGCATAATTTTAAATTTATTCAAAAGGAACTTCTTTCTTGTTTTGATGTAAATAATAAACTCCCCAACTTTCGCGTCATTATTTCAGGAACACCCTGTATATGAATCCGTTTTGTTAACACTACGCGTCACAGTCTTCTAAATTAAAAAGAAAGAAGAAAAAAGCTAATAGGATTACCTAAACACATTATTAAAAACAAACTGCTTGATATTTCACTCGATCTAAACGAGCTTCCACAGGTGCACGTACTCTCCAAAGGTCACAACGTACGTGACTTTTTAAAACCATGGGTAGGGGTCAGAGGCGGTTAAAGGGGAACCGATACCTACATATGGTAGTTTTAACGGAGTGAAGGTTTGATCCTTTGATACTTGCTTTCTCCTGAGGAAGCTTGGTTGGATGGACTGAAATATCGTTGCTTTGAAGTCTAGTAAGACTTATTCAGTTTCTTTAGACCATGTATATGTATTTAGATCACAGCAATATCGGTTAGATACAGGATACGCTCACTGTGCGATAGTTTAGTTCCCAATCACGGTACAGGAGTGGAAATGAGAACAAAATATATGAATATGAAGCATGTTATGTACAGTAGGGGACAAAATACAGAGCATCCCGTACTTTCTCTACGGCTCCGTCCACAATGTTGTGAAATATTGACCTTTAATTTTCAGTATTATCTGTTGTTTTTACTCCTTGGTGAATCGAAAATGTCCATTTTTTGTTCCTAACTGTACAAGAACACAATCCGCTTCTGGCCTTTTACTTTTAAGCGGACGGTGCTTCAAGCTATGTATATTTTCTGACTATTGATCGTAAAATTGGCAACATATCCTCAAGTCATTCCCTTAAAAGAGCATTCAGAAAACTGGAACTTTTAAAATTTATTTTAATGCCTTTAGGGAACTTGGCTCAGGCCATATGGATGATGATGGGAGAAAGTGGGAGGAAACGGGAGAACCCGGAGAAAACCTATGACCATTGTGTCTGTCCACCACAAAGCCCACATGGCATGACCAGGGATCAAACCGAGTACCCCAAGTACCAGAGGTGAGCGCTCTACCACTGAGCCACCGCGGCCCTCAGAATACCGGATTTTCATTAATCTCGTACATACATGAGTTGAAAAAGTAATAATTTTGATTATGGAAAATTGGAAACATGTACAAATAGCCTGGGTAGTGGCGCCCATCTCTGTTAATAGGTCTACACGTATTTTACGTGTGCAATGGCGACGACCGTGATTTGCGATGATAAAAGAAGCAACAACCTTATGGTCTAGTGCTAATGGTCACGAACTGATGATAAGCAGTTGGGAGGCAGGGCGCAAGTTCGACTTCGGTTGACAACCATCCTGACAGAAGTTTTCCTCAGTTTCAACGGGGGGAACCGGGGTGGTACGTAGAAACTAGGAAGTCTTGTCGACTTACCTAGCAAGCCTTGTCTTATTCTTATCCTTCCTTCTACCGACAGGAATTAAGATACAGATTGCGAATCCCAGAAATGAACATTTCAAATTCGCAACGAACAATTTTGAATCTGAATTTATTTCAAGGCCTTTAAGCACCTGAGGCCGGGATATGGTTGGGGAGAGGATGTTGGAAGGTAGACGGCCAGTACCTTCCCAGTATTTGCGTGATATGACTGAGGCCTGAATGCTAAGCCAGCGCTCTACCATTGAGCCACTGCTGCTCGGTAACAACGAACAAAATTCCTCCGATACTTCGTTGAGTATACTTCAAACATAGTTTATATAGTGAGCTATCCGGGACCCAGAAAACACAACAGTGTGTGACATTTAGTTCCAGGTCACAAATAAATAAATAAGAGGCTATTTTAATTTGTTTTATATGCCTGTGATCCAAACGTTATCTCCTATCTTAGATTGCTACAGGAAGTCAGATATTAGGAATTATTGTCAGTGTTCTTTATACTTGCTAAACAGGAGAGAGGTGAAAAAATATACATTTTACTTGCAATGTAGACAGATCTTGTTTTCCGAAGATTGCAACTCTTTCTTGTAGACTTGCAAAGGTCATTGTGTTTTCCGTCCTTATATTAAATACTATAAACTATGTTATAGCAAAATAAATTAGAATAGTGACATAGTGGGATGAGCAAAATAATAGAATATTGACGTACAACGAGTGTAGTAAATAAGGTACCTTTGTGTTCCAGTATACCTTTAAATATTTGTACCTGGGAGCTAGAAGTGCGTAAGATCAATGCATGATAAGTGCAGTTTTGTGCAGTATTCGGAAGGCTTCAGATAATGGTTGCTTGATTTTTATTGTAAACATGTTAATGTAAATAGTAAGTCTGTCATGAAGTTTGTCCATTTAGTTTCTGTGGAAAGGAAGTAGTTTTTACATTCTTTTCTTTAGTTCACAATGGTTGGTCGTGTCCTCAAATCTCTCAGCGCTAATTTAATTCATTTCCCGTCGTCATACAGTGATGAAATTTTGCACAGCGACGTAAGTCGGGTGACAATATAATATTCCATTGTTACTTTCATATATTTTATTTTTATTTATTTATTATTATTGTCTTTTTTTTATTTTGTAATACGGACTTCTTTATCCTAAAAAAATAATAACAGCCTCCAACGATGTTGGGTTTGACCAGAACACTTTAGGATTTAGGTCACAAAACATTATCTTGAGAACACCGAAATAATTCGAAAAAATAAATAAATAATAAAAAACTTTTAAAGAAATATCTTTCTTAAATAATTCGTACTAAAAAGTAAAAAATAATTTTGTTTATACATAACTAAAAGGAAAAGCATGGGGCGCACTAAGTTAAAGAATTTATAAAGTGATTGTGTATGAGAGCGCTCCCCATGTTTTTGTTTTTTAGTCATCCATAAACAAAATTATTTTTTACTTTTTAGTACGAATTCTTTAAGAAGAGTATGTCCAAGGATTTGTAACTTACGCACTTCTAGCTCTCAGGTACAGATAAATAGAGATGATAAAATTAGGTAGAAAGGTAGGTACGTACATATTAGAATTCAAAGACACATGTACAGAAACCTCACACAAACACAATAAAATGCCACAACATTTCGGCAAAGGCGTGTTCACGTAATAGGGGAGGAGACGGAAAGAGAGGACTGGTGCTAAAGAGCGGCCATGTTGCCAGTTGACAACATGTAAAAGTTCTTCCTATCAGTTTCCTCTCCTATTATGTGAACACAACTTCATCGAAAAGTTTCCTTCATTGTTTTACTGAAGTTCCTGTAGAGCTGTGTGTGAATTCTAGTAAGTGAGTACCTTGTTTGTACCCTATTTTATATACATTTATGAATTAAGCAGCCTGTCAAGGTTTTACTGTAAAAATATTACAGTTTCGGTGTTCTGTCAACACCTTTCACGGACGAAACACTCATCAACAGTCAAATAAGGTTACTGTGTGTTTTTACTATAAAGTCAAGTGTAAAGCCTTGTCAGCCTATTTTAATTAACTAAGTGTGGATACAAGGCCTCTATTTAGTTATATCCACAGTCTTCTGTTTTCTAAAAAGTATATTAAAATGTTGACAGATTTGACGTTTCGGACAAAACTATGTCCATTATCAAAAGTGTTATCTAAAAAAAGATATAAATAAGAAACAAAACACTGTGCAGAAGGCATCACTTTAATTTATATGTGTAGTAAATATTATTTTTTAAAATAATTTACCACACACAAAAAATAAAATGTCTTGTGTACATAGTTTTTGTTACTACCTTTTTCACAAATAACCTTGTGTATGGTAAATGTTGAAATCAACACAGAAAAATTGACATCCACCGTGACCGAGACTCGAACCCGGATCTCCCAATTACCGGTTAGGTATGCTATCCATTACACCATCACGACATGGTCAATTCTCTGTGTGTATGGAAGGTTCCTCAACTAAAAATCTCCGCATGTAATGGAGTGCCTGGGCCTCGTAACCAGCAGTGAAGGAGCTGGGAGAGCATCTAGGCGAGAGGAACATTTCTTACGGATGGAGAATTGGCTATGCCGTGGCGGTGTAATGGATAGCATACCTAGCTGACAACTGGGAGATCCGGGTTCGAGTCCCGGTTACGGCGGCTGTCAGTTTTTCTGTGTTAATTTCACAAATATAGTTTTGTTCGAAAGGTCAAGTGTGTTAACACTGTAATATAATTTTACAACACAGAAGAATTCGAGATCCACACTTAAGGGGTTTTTATATGCATACTTAGAAAATCTGCTCTATTGTGTTAAAAAATTTTGTCAGACAAGAAGCACATGATACGACGGTAAAAATTAATGTATTGTTTATTATATAACAAGACAATGATTATTATTTAGTACATATTTTTCAGTAAGTAATACTTTTATTTTCTTCTTTTAGGATGCGTTTCAAGAGGAGGAAGAAGAGAAGGTAACACAAACAACAGAAAAGCAGTTACAAAAGGTGTAACCTCAGCTGCTGTTTCAAGGGACGTAAAGGAACGTCATCATGGGTGCTCGAGGAAGAGGGGGCGGTGGGAGAGGAGGTAGGGGCAGGGGAATGTCCTTCAGTATTGAACAGTTGGGTTTTCAACCGGGTGAGGCTTTGCCAGGACCAGTGCTACAACCACCACCACTGTATCCCCCATTAGAATACAAACCAGTGCCTTTGCAAGAGAGTCTCGAACAGGAATATCTGCTTGTGGTGAAGAAAGAGTTTCAGGATTATATGAAAGACTCTCCTGCGTATGTACAGCCAACAACACAAAAAAGTGACATTGAGCGATACTCAGATCGGTATCAAGCGTTAACGAATTGTGCGAGAAGTGGTGATTTGAAATTTGATTGGACGCGACTGCCGAAAGAATTGAATCCGGGTCTCAGTAGCCGAAAACGGAAATTGAAATCGAAAGCGTCGAGTGCGAAAGTGGCGAAGCGATCAACGAAACCAGTGGACGTCAAGAACAAACTGGAGGAACTAGAAAAGAAGGAACAACAAGGAAGCGATGCAGAGGAAGAGGGAGAAGGTGAAGATGAAGAAAAAGCAGAGGATGAGGAGAAGGAAGGCGAAGAGGAGATAGAGGAAGATATTGACGAAGAAATGGACGATGGAACGGATTATGTGAATTCTTATTTCGATAATGGTGAAGGCTATTTGGATGAAGATGACGATAATCTGGAAGATGGAGCCACCTTCTAGAGGTAGTAACAACATTTGAAAGAGTAATATATACTTCCGAATTCCTGTACAGTATGACATTGTGGATGATTTATGGATTGTTAAAAATAAGACGACTGAAATTGAATAAATGTTTTGGATGAATTAAAAGTAAAAGTAATTGAACTCATGTTCACGAACCTTTACACCGTACGTAACCTTCTAATTACCAAGTTAAGTCACGTTATTTACTGAGTATGGTGTGAATGCATCCTAGTACGTAAACTATTTTGAGAAGGGATACCCTTGACTTTGGAACGGCAAAGGGTAGGTACGCGGGTTCGAACCCCGTGGCCGACCATCCTGACTGAGGGTTTCGAGGATTTCCTCCGTTTCACCAGGCGAATGCCGGGTTGGTATCTTAAGTAAGGCCCTGGCTGATGCTGAAAGGCCTTAAATGAATTCAAGAAGGGGTAATCAATTAATTATCGATGTAAATATAAATATGAAACTTATACTGCGTACTCTCGGTTTGAATATACAGAAGGATGTACAGTTAGTGCCAAAAATTTGTGTCCAGTCGTAACATTTTTTCTCTGAATAACTTTAGAATGGATTGACGAATTTTGAGCGTTTTCCTGTAACGTAAAGAGAATATGATTTTTTGTTACATAAAATTGGTGTGTCCATTCCAAAGTTATTTGGAGAAAAAAAACAACGAATGGGTACACACTTTTGACGAGAACTGTACATATACCAGTATTTTATTTAATATTCTTACAAATACGATGTAAATATTTATTTAGAAAACGTACATTTTCGTTGGTTTTTCACTTGGAACAAGCATTACGTACAGTCATATTAATTGAATGATCTTTACAAATAAAATGTCCACATACATCATACCTTTAAGTTTCTTGGAGAAACCATGGGGGGTTGGGAAAAGCATACAAAACTACTAAAGAGCTTGTGTGCCACATTCAAGAGAAAAGAAAGCTCACGTAATTTGAATATGAATTTTATTAAGTCCGCTTAGGCAACTTTGGCTCAGGCCGGCTGGATGATGATGATAGGAGAATTGGTGGCGGAATGAAGAAAGTGGTAGAAAACGAGAAAACCCACGCACACGGTGTTTCTCCACCACAAAGGTCCACATGAGACAAACCGAGAACCCCACGCACTAGAGGTGAACGTTCTACCACTGAGCCACTGCGGGCCAGTTGACATCGTAAGACAGCATAGTAATAGAAAATAGGACATGTAATAATAGATTAGTTTTAGTGCAGCGAACTGTTTTTAATTCGAATTACAGGGACATATGAAAATAAGAAGCATAAAATACAACTATCCAAATTTCGAATTAACAAAAACGTGGATTATTAAAGGGACTATTCAATTTAAAGTGGTCCAGTATTCCTTAAGTTGGTTGCTTGACCATTTTAACTTTTTTACATTTCTTTGTGTGTGGTTGGACTAATTGGCTTTATGTACTAGTAGTTCGAAACCATAAATGTTTTTCCCCTTCTTCGTTCGGCTATGGCGGCCACAATTGTGTCATGGTGCGCACCAAATTCTCAGTATGCAGGCATTTACGGAAATCTCAGTTTCTCAGCCCAGGTAAGTCGTAGCTTCTTGGATTAAAAACTATTAGACTCAGCATACTACAGGCTAGTTGGAAGTGGTAACATGGCTCCACTACTACTCCATGTTGTAACTCTAATGTGGGTTCCAAAAAAATGCTGTTGGGCAATGGACAAAATTATATTTTCAAGGTAACTTTCTATATAGAAGGGATTCTTTTTGTGGCTTGAAAATATATTTGAGGGCACACAGAGTTCCTTTCTATACTATGGAGGTTTAAACATACGATTTTCTAATATTATAAGGGAAACGCACCAGTAATTGACACTTTAAGAACACTTTTCACCTTTATAATTTTCAAATACAGTTTAAATGTATTGATCAAATGAGAATGTTACACGTTCTTCATGCTTTCTTGTAGTGATTTCTACCCGTTACTTTCATTAACATACACTATTTGAGAGGGAATCACTTTTTTTGTATAACATTGTTTTTTTACCGGTGATGGACACGAAAAAAAACTGGATGTTCCAGTAATGGGCATACTGTATAACTCAAAATAATTTAAATAATCATTGCTGATGTTTCGAATGTAAGTAGTAAACACGATTATATGTGTAATGCTGTTCTTCGATTATCTGATTGTTTCATTGAGTGATTATTCCAAAGGTCCTAGATATCGAGCATCCTTATTGAGGTTTTAACGTTTTTTTTTTTAAGTCATAACAGGCAAATGCCCTAATGGCACCTTCAACTTAGACCTCTCCGACTCCTTCCCGCTTTCTTTCTCCTATCCTATCTCGGCCTGAGCCATAGATTCCTTGTGGCTGATCCAGGCCATAAAAATGAAAATTCTAACTTGCCATGAATAGTGTCCAATATTAAAACAAATCATGTCATTAGTGGGCATCCCAGCATCCATCATTGAAAAAAATGGGACCAAAAAATTTGCTGGCAAACGTATGGTCATGAAGAGTAAAATAATTTTCCCCTGGTTGAAATAAAACAACTAACAATTATGATTTCGCCCTCGGAGTTGCGGAGACTTTATCGCGCTCATTTTCTGCGCGCGTGTTCATGAGTTTAATTTCCGCTGAGAGCTATTGAACGGAGTGGTTGGGAGCCCACTTTACCAAAACTGTAAGTCTTGTCCTTAAAAGCTCACCGGTTCGCATAGGACGTTAATAACAACCCAATCAAGAATTTTGATTTCAACCTAGTAATAATGCGTGTCCATAACTGGACAAAAACTGACTGCCGTACCGGTAATGGACCCCCTGCTTTGCATAACAGATCTAAGGTATAATTGCTTTGGTCATTTAAATACTCGAAACCAAGACATTTCGTAATGGATAATAGTGCAGAACAATAAAAGTATTTGTTATTGCAATTTCATGAATAAAAAAACCCGAAAGCTCTCACTTTAATCACGTGCTTAACAGAATGCATGGAAGAGCAGGTGCAACCATGGACCTAACTTCAACATTATATCAGAAATATCAAATGAAATCAATGACGAGCGAATAATATTCAGTGGCATCAGAACATACTATATTAAATTTTCCCATACAGGTGAAATGATTACCGCCCTTAAGAAAATCGTATTTTACAACTTTTCTCTTCAAGTGACCATTACTGGTACACTGTCCATTACCTTACCAAGGTTTGGAGTTAAAAATCTCTGGTGGGGGACCAGGTAGAAAGTTTAACATTTTCACAGATACTAGTATGATGCTGCAAAAATCTGGACTTCAAACAAAGTTACAGCAACTTTATATGTGGGGGAAAAAGCACATTTGATTCCTACCTGGTCCCTCCCCAGAGATTTTTTTAATTCCAAACTTCAGTATAATATTAGAAAATCATATGTTTAAGCCTCCATAGTATAGAAAGGAAATAAGTCTCACGCTTAAAATTTTATAGGCATTGATTACAATACTCTATGTGCCCCAAAACAGATTTTCAAGCCACAGAAAGAATCCCTTCTATATAGAAAGTGATCTTGAAAATTGTAGTATGCTGAATCCAATAGTTTTTTTTAATCCAAGAAGCTACGACTTACTTGAACTGAGAAATTGAGGTTTTCGTAAATGCCTGCATACTTAGAATTTGATGCGCATTATGACACAAATATACCAGCCAAAGCCCGACTAAGTAAAATAGGGGGAAAAAAAATAATTAAAAAATATGTAATTTTGAACAATCATTACGTAAGCGTACTCGCACACCAAGCATTAAAAAAATGGGGAAAAGTTGAGCGGCCAGTGCTCAACCACTTACAACGGAATGACCCAAAGAAAATCAATAAAACAGTAGTACTTACTACTGTATATACAAAAATAATTAGCATGTAGTAGAACCAATCTTATAAACTACTGTATTTTGTGTGGGGTCTTATAGTTCAAGTAAAAAACAATTTCTCTCTCATTAGTTAAACTACCAGTTAATGGAAAACACTGTTAAGTAAAATGTACTGTATCAGCACAGAAAATCGCATACACGACTTTTCTCACACTGGAAAATCACAACCGCCAACTGAGAGTTGTTTGGTCACTAACTTCAGTGTAGTTAAGAAGACTTTACCATATATATAACTAGTCAAAGGAAAGCCGGGAAGGCAATTTAAGGTAAATTTAAGACAAATGAAGGAGAGAAAAAAGGATAATACTTACAGCTTACTTTCGCATCAGATCACACATATTCACATAAAAAAAAAGTCACTATATTTCGTGTATTAACACTTTTTCAAGTAGAGAGCGAAGTTTACGTGTTCACAAAGTACAAACAAGTTTGAAGAGACAGTGGCGACACGTATCGGACAAAACATCAAAACTGGAGAACAACTGACTGCTGTAGCGCGTAGATTTCCGGAACTTGAAATAATAATAACTGTATAGCGTGTAAGTACAAGGTGGGATCGTGGATGGAAATGTGTTGAAAATGCAGAGGAAAAGGGGAGCTTAGAGTTATTGAAGGTTAAGGCCAGGTTTTATTTTCGCGCTCAAACCGTGAATAAAGGCATTCTCCCACAGACGGCGTGTTGAGGTGCTGGTCGTAGAGGGTAAAATGTGGATTATGGCAACTGATCTATCTTTCCTGGTTGCCATAATCCAACTGGAACATTCCATTTTTTCTATTTGTACGGCATGATCGGTCACCGAAACCCCAACTAATGAAAAAAAAAACCCTGTTAAAGTGTCTGTACTATTAAAGTTACATGTCAGTTTCTACACTACACCCGTTGTTCAATATGGAGTCGCCGTGACTCAGGCGGTAGCGCGTCTGACTAAGAATCTGGCGGCCAGGTTCAAATCCTGGTCAGGACGTTGGAGACTTTTCTTCAGTACTCCCATGCCAGGTGCTCTGAGGTGTACTATCAAATTGAGTACCAGTGTACTTTGTAATTTTGGGTACCTTGGAAGGGAAAGGTGTTCGAGCGTGGGATACATCTCAGTTCACATCTTGCCGTAAGTCGAGAATATGCGGAGCGCTACCTCTACATCCCCATGCGCCGTTCACGGCGCGTGCGTGTAAGAGAGAGAATACCTTCACTTGTTTTTACTTGTTGTGCAGTGTTACAATCGCAAACCTCGGGGGAAAGAGGAGGCCGAGCCTTGCTGCCAGCTATGTTAACAGGGTTGCCAGTTTCACCAAGCGGTGTTTGTATGGTACCTACATAAACGCCCTGGATGATCGATTTAGGCCGTATTGTTTGTTCAGCACATGCACTCAAGTTATGTACACGTGTGGAAACAAGTTGAGACGCACAGAAAGATCGCTGATGGCTTGACCAAAATGGAACTCCTCTTCTTACTAGGCAGGTTTTCTACAAGCTATCAACGCCACGACCTACTTGGTGATGACCTTGATAGTCGTGTGAACGAGGGCACTCGCTCTTTGTCCAGGAGGTTTCGGGTTCAATTCTGTCTGGGCCGAAGTGAAAAGTAACTAAAGCGGACCAAAGAAAATAGAGTATATCAAAGCGTTTACAACAACTTGTAGTCCAGTCATATTAGGTCAAAAAGCCCTCTACCTGGAAATAATTCTTTAAAAGGGGATACTCCGCATATGTGTAGTACTAGTACCCAGTAACAACATATCAAAAATCAACACTCATGTGCTACAACCGCTATCTTGGAAAATGGCGACCGATTTTCACTTTTTTGATCGTATCTCGGTAACTGTTGGAAATAAGAAAAGAAAAAAAAAGGGTTTGAAACAAAAGTTAAAGATCATTAAAAAAAAATACATCGTTTTGGTTCTTATATAACTCTTGTCCTATCTCTTACGGTTTTTGAGAAAGACGTAAATTAAAATCATAAAATTGGAGATTAATGTACGTGTTAAAAGTAATTTACATGGTAAACTTCCAAAAACTAAAAAAAAGAGTAGGATTTTTTAACGTATGTTTTTCTCGAAAACATATGCGAAGTATACCCTTTTAGGGAATTATTTCCAGGTAAAACCCTAATATGACTGGTGCAGTCAGAGTACTTACCACGCTCGAGTTTTGATTTATTTAAAATTTTAGAATTTAGGACTCATCTACTTTATGGAATGTCGAAACTTCAAATATGCAAAACTTTTCGCCCCTTAACCTAAGAGCTTCTACAGGCGCACGAAAGGTTTAATTTGATATGGAAGGTGTATGTTAATTGCGTAATCTTCATATGTAGATGCAAATACAGGGGGTGGCATAAAAACTATTTTTTTAATGCAATGAAACTGATACTGTGCTTTGTTACATCCACTGCACCGTTAAATATTGCCATTTGTAAAATATGCAGTCACGATCAAGTTTTGAAAATATACGCCCTGCAGGTGACTATCATTTCGATGTTGACACTCGGACAATATGCGTTGGAAATCGTCCATGCCACATTCCAATATCTGAATAGGAATGTTCCTGATTTCAATACGGATGTCGGTTTTCAGCTTCGCAGTGATGTGTGGACACCTTGCCTTGTACCTTCTGTGTAAGGTTCCCGCACAGGAACTAATCACAAACTGTTAAATCAGGTAATCTGGCAGGCCAAGAAATGTCACCATTCCTTGAAGTGATGCAGTTTCCAAAAAGTCGTCGCACGAATTCCACTGAAATTCGCGCACAGTGAGACCGAAATGATTACACTGAGTAGCACCAATCTTGGCTTATTGGAAGGGAAGTGTAAAAGTTAAGGTGCGAGGAATGTGTTAATCATGTCAGCATGCCGATGAGATGACACCTTCGATGCTCATCCTCGAAATAAAAAAACAAACGATTATTCCCATCAAAGAGTCCGAACACCACACTCTGAGGTGACAGTTTTTTTAGAATGTTTATTTTTTTATTATTTATTATTAAGTTTCAGATACAGTTTGAGTTGCCACTTTAGACAGAAACAAAATAATAATGCAACAAACTAAATAACATGAAATTAAATTTTAAACAAAACATAACACAGCAATTGATATAAATAACATAACGATTATACTACACAAGAGGAATAACTCACATATTTGTATTTAGCGTTCGATGGAAAGTGTTTTCAGATCCGAAAATATCAATATTTGAATCAAGGTTATTGTACATAATTACTAGTCTATGGAATAAGGAGCGCTGCAGTATACTTAGCCTAGGCGTGGCACAATGAAGGAGGTTATTATTTCTTGTTATTCGCAACGGAGCACGGAAGTAAAATTTAGATATCAACTCTCCAGTTCTAAGATTCCCGTTAAGTATCTTGTATAAATACATCAAATCTGCCAGCTTACGACGAGAAGAGGGTACGTGGAGACCAAGAACGGATAATAACTCTGGTTTGCTTAAGTTACGTACTGATGGTATTCTTCTCTTGACTATAGCAAGAAAAAAGTTCAGAACAGAATCAATATGAGATAGATTAGAAATACTAGCCATGTTCTAAATTGGGGAGCAATATTCAATTTTAGGGGAGATGAAGGTTTTGTAGAACAGAATGTGATTTAATTCAAACTCTGACCCTACATAAATCCTTAACGGTTCAACGTATAGACCTCCCTTTAGCGCCAAAGCGTTTCTTTTTAATAATGAGAGTGGTAACCGACTTTTTAGACACCTGGTATATTATTATTATTTTTTTTAATAATCCCCTACCAATGCGAGCCGGTTGAATCAAAGCTGAAACAGGCTTTAATACGAGGGCTGATCAACAAAGAGTGAGACTGATTTTTTTTACACATGTGTTTATTACTCAAACTCGATGTTCACATGATCTTTTTCAAAGTACTCCCCTCCTGAGTGAATTCACTTTTTATAACGTTCCTGCCATTCCTGGAACACGTGATGCAGGCCATTTTTTGATATGTCCTTCAGAATCGCCTCACACTTCTTCACCACTGCTTCAGAGTTCTCAAAGTGAGTACCGCGAAGCTTTGCCTTCAGAGATAGAAACAGAATAAAATCGCACGGAGCGAGATCGGGACTGTAAGGTGGATGTGGTACACAAGTGATGTTGAATCTAGCTAAATATTCCATGACTGGAAGTGCGTTGTCAGGATGAAGTCTCCAACCATTTTGATGGAAGTTCAGGTCGCTTCTTCACAATGTGCTTCCTCAGTGTGGTCAAAACGGAAGTGTAGTATGCCCCTGTAACAGTAGTGTGAGGGGAAACTACATGCTGGTAAATCATTCCTCTACAATAGAAAAACGTGATTACCATAACCTTTCCTGCAGATGGAACAACTTTCGCCTTTTTTGGTGTGGGAGAACCTGGTGATTTCCACACTGTGCTGGCTTGCTTTCCCTCTGGATCGTAGTGATGTAACCAAGTTTCATCTCCAGTGATAATTGACTGAAGAAACTCATCTCCTCCCTCAGCAAAGGAACGCAGCACCTCACGGGAAGTCTCAACTCGCACAGCCTTTTGTTCCGGAGTCAACAGTCGTGGTACCCAACGGGCACAAACACGGGACATATGGAGGTGATCGTGCATTATTGAAAAAACACTACCATATGAAATTCGCAACACTTCACTTAGTTTACGTAATATTATCCTTCGATCCTCACGGACAATCATAGCAGCAGTATTGATGTTTGTTTCTGTCACAGCAGAGGCCGAAACACCAGGTCCATCTTGCTTAACGCATGAAACTCGTCCTTCCTTGAATTCTTTGAACCACCGAAACACTGTTGCTCGAGGTAATGCACTTTCACCGTAAGCTTGCTTGAGCTTTTCGTATGCTTCAGAAGCTGTATGGTTCAAGCGAAAACAAAACTTTATTGCTCCATACTGTTCTTCTCGTGTAACCTCCATTGTATGCATATACACAGCACGTTGTGAGGCGAAATGGAAGCAGTGTCTAAAACACAGCGGATTACTCCCAACCTACCGATACGACAATTCTGCCACCTAGTAAGAATATACATGAAACACAACTCTTTCAACTATCAAACATGCCGGCATTCGGCAACAAAGGAAACTGCGGTACAACAATCAGTCTCAGTCTTTGTTGATCAGCCCTCGTACAAATAAATACAGCTATTACTTATTTATATCAACTGGAATAGGTAAAAGGAATGTTGCTTTTCAAAAGAACAAAACTTTGTATTTAACATACGTAGATATCCACTGATTTCGTGCTCACTCACTTTTATAGACAAGACTTAAAACTTGAGTTTTATCACTTTCGCTAAGTGAAGTGCGACTGTGTTGTGAAAGTAAATTATTTGTGTATTTACCATGTTGACTCAAGTCCATGCAATGGAAAGATTAAAGAGATCAGTGACATCAAAACTCAACACAAATACAGCTTCACTGAAGGAACAGTTTCTATGAAAATGAACCATTCTTTCGTTACAAGTAAAAGCCAAATCCTTGACTGCGTTGTAAAATCTTTTACTTTCTTGGACGTTGTAGACGCCCTGAAAAATGTGTACTATATTATGAAAACAAGTTATTGAAACTGCTTTTGTGCGTACTTATATACCTAATAGTGGTGTGTCTTAGGTGATGGAGTGGTAGTAATGGAATCTTAAGTAATGAAGGGGGTGCAAGCCAGTAAATAGCTCGGGCCAGTAACTTCTTTTTTTTTTGTATTGTATTATGAAGCAGGCTTTCAAAACAATCCTCCCTAAGTTGTTGCTTGCGTTATAAATTACCTTGAAATAAGCAATTTGATGTTGCTCTTATTTCAAGCGTTTGGAAAGACCGGACACAAGATTTTAATTATTGGAGTCCTTTTCGTGACGATTTTTGCTTATTAACAACACATTCAGTAATATTCTCATACAACATTGCTCTCTCTAACGTTCTGACAGCATCTAAAAACAGTTGAATACAAAAAAGTCAAGTGTCTTAGGTGCAGATAGTGACAAATATGTAGTGTTTAAGGTAAAAAGAAAAAACCTTAAACATAATCTTACACTCACACACAACGCTCGAAATTAGCGGGCGCCATCTGCGCCTAATTTTTCTACGTCAGTCGCCAACTGCGAATAGAATTTGAGAGTTGAATATTGCTTTATTTCTTAACTTCCCGTGGTCGCCGATAATTCCACGAGTCCCAGTTTTTATTGTACCCAGCTCAATTTTCAACACAAAACACCATTTCCAAAACCCGTTTCCCATCGGTACTTTCGTACGCGAAGAACATCGTCAATTTTTTTTTTATGAGGAGGTCCGCCATTTTGTTTTTTCCATCTCCTCCAATTGTGCATGTGTGTTCAGCGAACGTAATTTCTTCTCTACAACTGAGGATGGCTGATGCCGAAAAGTCGTGACTTCATGGATACTGACCTTCGTGACCTTATGGATATGGTTCAGTGTTCACGTGATCTTCAAGATACTACGTAAGTACAATTCCTTTCTTCTCTCTTCAAATTTCA